>DF242109.1:0-64361 GCA_000507305.1 Breviolum minutum Mf 1.05b.01 | reverse complement strand
CTGCCGAATTATATATATATATATATTTTCTGTTTTGAAACTTCCGCCACCGCCTCGTGCGGCTATATGTTATTGTAGCCGAGACAAATTGCATAAGACTGTGTTTTATTGGGGTGATGTCTCCAAATTCCCTTAAATCCCCTTGATTTCCCATTGAGAATGAAGCACTGGGGTACATTTCCGTTTCACCTAAATGTTGATTACTCACATGATACATGTTTGTGTTTATGGAATTTAGTTCTCATGTTTTCCCTTGGTCGTTGCTGCATGCAAAATTCCACTTGACAAGTTGAAGCTAGAAAAGATTTGAAAAGGATTGAGAAAAATTAAAGAGCGGTGTTTGACTTAAGTCAATAGAAACGACTAGGTTTGGCTTTGCTACATGCTATGCGAAATTTATTTGGATGAATCTTGTGGAAACCTCTTTTGTTGGGTGAGATTTTGTGTTCATCGTCTGGTCATTTTGGCATCAACACCTGCATAGGTTTGGCGATGTGGAGATCTCCCCAGCTCAGAGCCACAGAGTTTCTAGGCTCAGATTTCTAAGTTCAAAGCGTGAAAACTATTCTTACTGTACATCAAAGATATACCGAATGATGATGATGATGATGATGATGATGATGATGATGATGATGATGATGATGATGATGATGTATGATGATGAATGATGAATGATGAATGATGATTGATGAATGATGATGATGATTATGATGATGATCATGAATGATGATGAATGATGAATGATGATGATGATGATGAATAATGATGATGATGATGATGATGAATGATGAATGATGATGATGATGATGATGATTTACTACTACTACTACTACATCATCATCATCAAGACAATGAGAGAATACGTTTTTTTTTGCCATCTTTACCGCAACCTATCAGTTGCACATTCAGTGTGACGGCTCCTTTTTGCCATTGCTGACCCACTCGATTTCAAGTGATTTGTTTTCAAATTGAATCCTAAAAGAGCCATATCCTAAGAGAGCCCACAAAAAAACGATGATGATTTCGGACCATTGCTCAGCATGACTATTCACTCTGATCATCCAATGTGTTTTCCGGACCGCTTCGACGATGCCAAAAAGGTTTACATGTGTTGCAAGCAAGGGCTTCGAAAGTATCAGGCCATGGGATGTTCTGATGTGCCGATGTGGGTGAAGTTGTGTTGTTGATGTTCATTATTCAGGTTGGTTGTTGGTAGGATGCTTGGATTCTCGTTTTGTCATGGTACTACTACAGAGATCACAGATATTTTCAATTTGGGATTGGTATGCAAGTTGCTTGAATGCTCATTGCGAGACCATGTCATTCAAACATGTCTCGTTAGGAGTATCAGCCCTGAGCCAGCCTTGTCTGGACAAAGGGAAGGTTGGAAGCAAGTCTTGCGCCTGCAGACTGCTTGTGCGGCCGTTGGAGCATTGACCTTGTTGATGTTCATCGTTCTGGACGCAGTGCAGATGAGAGGTAAGCTGATTGCTGCTCATGTCATGTCGCCCTCCGTCACCTATCCACTAGCCAGTTTGTAGGGGCTGATACCATATATGATACCATAGAAACATACGAAGACATGGACAGTATAAAAGACCTTTTTAAGACTTGGTCACAGAAAGATGAAAGTTACCAATTTACCCCCAAAAAACCAACATGACGATGGAAAATCCACCATTTGAAGATGTCTTTCCTAATTGAACATGGGGATTTTCCAATGTCATNACTCTGATCATCCAATGTGTTTTCCGGACCGCTTCGACGATGCCAAAAAGGTTTACATGTGTTGCAAGCAAGGGCTTCGAAAGTATCAGGCCATGGGATGTTCTGATGTGCCGATGTGGGTGAAGTTGTGTTGTTGATGTTCATTATTCAGGTTGGTTGTTGGTAGGATGCTTGGATTCTCGTTTTGTCATGGTACTACTACAGAGATCACAGATATTTTCAATTTGGGATTGGTATGCAAGTTGCTTGAATGCTCATTGCGAGACCATGTCATTCAAACATGTCTCGTTAGGAGTATCAGCCCTGAGCCAGCCTTGTCTGGACAAAGGGAAGGTTGGAAGCAAGTCTTGCGCCTGCAGACTGCTTGTGCGGCCGTTGGAGCATTGACCTTGTTGATGTTCATCGTTCTGGACGCAGTGCAGATGAGAGGTAAGCTGATTGCTGCTCATGTCATGTCGCCCTCCGTCACCTATCCACTAGCCAGTTTGTAGGGGCTGATACCATATATGATACCATAGAAACATACGAAGACATGGACAGTACAAAAGACCTTTTTAAGACTTGGTCACAGAAAGATGAAAGTTACCAATTTACCCCCAAAAAACTAACATGACGATGGAAAATCCACCATTTGAAGATGTCTTTCCTAATTGAACATGGGGATTTTCCAATGTCATATTAGTTTTCAGGGCTGTACATTGTATGAATGGCAGTTCGCATAGGTGAGTTGCTTGATTACTCTTTCAATCGTGGCTATACGGCGCTCCCTCCTTCCAGCCGAGCAGTGCAAAACACAGTGCTGCTGCACAACAACGTGGATGCTCTTACTTTCACCTTTGAAACAGGTGGCTTGTTGACTTGCTGTTGTCCAACATTGCTGCCCCCTTGGAAGATGACGTGACAGATCTAAGAAATTCTGAGTGCTTCAAAGAAAACATGGCCCTGCTTGGGACTAACAGCCAGGCCCCTCAAAAGGTAATGTCCAAAGGTGGGATACGTATGTTATCCGTTCCCTGCAGTGGTATATTTGTTGCGTCTGAATGGCCAGGTCCATTCACTTCAAAGGTTCAATTGCGTTTGGAGCATCCCTTGATGGAGAACCTATCGACGATCACGATCTTTGAAGCGAATGGCACCACAGGAAAGGAGGTGGAAATGATGTTTGACGAAGAAACGGACCGTTTTCAAATTCTCAACATGTGTTTTGTTTTCTTTAATTTTTAAATCTTGTAGTTTTTGCATGATCTCGGTTTGCTGTTTGCTACTCCTTATCTACGTTCCCCCAATGTGATGACCCTCTCTCTATCCATGTCCATCCATTTGTATCTGTGCTTATTTTCACCAAACATGATCCAATGAGTCCTTTTTCGTATTTGATCTGAACTTATTTTACTCCGGCATATCGTGTGTGATCTCATCATCTTTGCTTTCATCTTGTCTTGTCTTTCTTTACACCCAATACTGTAGCTCCCCTATGCATGGCATGGGGTGAGTAAAGAAACTGGAACAAATCTGTAAAGAACGGTTTCCAAATCCGTCCACAGAAAGGAAGGGCTGGCTTCCCACCCTTTTAGGGACTATCTATGGGTACATTTCATTGGGTCCGGGTGGCGGCTGACCTCGATCATACATGCCCACATTTTGTTGTTATGAATATGAATGAAATTTGCATGCGCAAATGAAATGTCCAGATGATGTTCACAATTCTGCCGGCAAGACTTTATAGGGTTGTTTCGATTGTGGATGTTATGCTGGCAGGTGAATATACAGTGTCCTTGCCAGCTGGTCCCCTTTACAGTCGCCTTCTTGTTGACGCTCACAGCCATCTCCATGAGAAGCCCACTCAGTACATGATTCACTTTTTGCGGGTTGGGGAGGCGGTTACGCAGCTGCTACCTATCGTTTTTTTGTTTTTGCATTTTTGCCTTGCTCTTTTTCGGTGGGTTGCTCCGGGAAGATATGGGAGAAAATGTGAAGTACTTTTCATTTCCATCCTTGGTCTAAGGTTACATTGTCGCTGAATGCTAACATCAACCCAGTTCATTTCCCGGAGAAAGCCGAGCCAGTCGAATTCCATGAGAAGCGCAGATTAATGCATCAACGACGCAATCCCGAATGGTATGTACCAGACTTGGATATGCAAGTCAACAGCACTTTCCGAGTTGAGTATCTTCCAGTGATTTTTGCTCCTTTGTTGGCTCATGGCACGACTTCGAACTTCAAAAGTGTGAGCAGGTTTGCATCAGAATGCCAATGTGGAGTAGATGAGCCTGGTTCCTTTGCCATTGGAGCTACTGTTGATGATTCAGAAATCCCATTCCGAACCACCTGGGATGGTGCTAAAACCCGTCGTAAATTAATGGGATAAACTACCAACCTCAACTGGTGAGTTTGCCGGATTTCTGAATCATCAACAGTATGTTGGCTATGTTTGTTTTCTTCAAAAGTTTCTTTCCATTTGGAACCTTGTATCGACTTGTATCACAAAAAATGACGTTGAAACGAAGGCAATCTTTGCAAAAAAACCTTAGATTTACCCGAACCTTGCAACCTTGCAAAGATACCATGTTAGGATATGTTAGGTTTCATCCTTTCAAAAAATCACACAGTTCAGTTTTTTGAGGATGATTTGAATTCAATATAGGTCCAACATGCTTTTCATTCATTCATACCGTTGGGATTGTGCAAGCAGCAGTTTCAAGCTTCTTGAAGTTCTTTGGGCCATTTCCACATTTTCAATTTGGAAAACGTCGCACAAACGGCACTTTGAAGGGAAGATTTTGTTGTGGAAACTGCACTTTTCGCCAGGTTTTGGAAACTCCTGCGTCCTCGAGCAGCCTGTCATTTTGCCAACAGGTGAAAAGTTGTGTCTCTTTCAACATGGCATGATGGAGCAACTGCTGCTGGAGGACGGCGGACTGGTCAAAACGATGATGAGTGAGGAAAAGGAGAATATTTTTTTTCATCCTAAGTGCAACCGGACATGATGTGTTTAGATGTGTTTTGTTTTTGATGTGTTTGTGGATCGAAAGCTGGAGAAAATCTTTGAGCCATGCCCAGTCAACAGATCATTCAATGAGATTTGGTTGAGAAATGTGATTTGCACATTGCTTTGCAGATTCCTTTTTCTTCACTTCATATCACCTTGATCCAGGAAAAAGCCGGAAGTATTGCCAGCAATCGCTCGAAGTTACTTGAGTGGCTTGTAGACGTGGACTTCAGTGGTAAATCTGCTGGTTTACAGCTGCACAATGGAACTCAGTCTTCAAGCACCCTATGGCCTTTGGAAGGGAAGACATTGGCAAAAGTATCAAATCGTTTCAAGATTGCAAATATCTTCGAGACATCCATGCCAACAGATGTACTCCCTCAAACTACGCAGCTGGTCATTACCCCTATCCCAGATATGACAGATGCAGAACTACTTGCCTGTGAAACTGGTTTCGCATCCTCCGCCCATCCATTTGAGTATGAATTCTTCCAACAATTCCTTCTTTTTGCCTGATCCCATGTCAAATGAACGTGCGGAATATGCTGCCTGCCACTTGAAAAGCCTCACCCAAGTGGATGGAGAGATCCTCGATTCTCGTTTCATGGTCTCTTTCAAAGTCTTCAGCAAGGCAGGGTTCTGCCAACAGTGTCTTCATTCTTGCTTTGATTGGCAAACACAGTCAGACTAGATAGNCCCCCTCACAGGTATAGATATTGACATAGTATATTTATTTCAGTTTAACCCTGTGAAGCTGGTTTTTGGTGAAATATGGTGGACTTGAATTTCTATGTTCCAAAGCATCTTGGAAGGTTAGAATAGACCATCGGAACATCGGATCATCGGTCAACTCTTCCACTGGCCCAGGAAAGATGAACAAATCATGCGATCCCTACTGCCCTTTCTATCTTCCATGGGCTGATACACACGATGTATCCGTGACCTTTTCGATCCCAAGATGTTTAGATCAAGCCATTGACATGGACAATGTCATTGCCTTCCGGAAGATATTGGAGCTAAGTTCGGAGCACTACAGTGCCAAGATCTTCGCAGGTTGTGGCACTTTGCAGAGGGCCGTGGAGAGGAATCGCACTCGAATTGTTTCGCAGATCTTGAGTTCACCAGAAGTCAATGCCAATGGAAGTTCGGCAGATCAAGAAACTCCTTTGCAAGTTGCTGCAGCACTTGGAAATATCCACTTCATGCAGCTTCTAGTTTCAAAAGAAGCACACGTGGATTTTGAAAGCTCCACTGGTACAGCCTTGTTCACAGCGGCTTTGAATTGCCAAACTGCCGCAGTGAAATTTCTTTTGGAACATGGAAGCAATCCAAACTACCTCTATTTGCCTGACTCTACGGCAAAGCAAACCGGGCGCAGATTGAGACAAGTTTTTTTTTTTCTCACACAAATCTCTGTTTGGGCTAGACTGATGCTATGTTTTCTTTCCAGTATGTTTGAGTGTGCATAGCTGCATAATCATGCACCATGGTTTTCACCGTGAGAACATGGCAATAAAATTGTCCATCCTTTTATCGGAAGACACACAAATGCTTGCCAACTTACGGAAAATACTCAAACACGGAGATTCTGTGTTTTCCAGGGGGGTTTCAAAGTTGATCTTTCGGTTTTTCTGATGGAACTAAAGTTTTAAAGGGCGCTTTGTAGGATCCCGAACATTGACACGGATCCAGTTTTCACTGCCTGACACACAACAGACCCCTCGACCGTGACGCTACAAGACGAGAGATATATAAAGGTTTACTAGGTGCTAGTGATATGGGGTATGTTGACCAGCCCTGTATCCAGTTTCCAGATTCAGCTTTTTGTTGGCAGAGGTGTCCAGTTACTCCGCTTCTTCGGCTCTTCACTCATCATCGTTCTGATGAATGCAAAGATGAACAGTTGAACTCAATCATCACGGCACTGGTTGATGGTGGTGCAGAATTTTCCATAGTGCCCAGGTTGCAAAGGTTGCGCAGGTTGCAAGTTTTTCACAAGGGCAAGAGATTTCAATGACTTTTTTTGCATGTGCATCTCTGTGTTTTAATCATTTCTGGCTTCATATACTGGCAAAAAAGCAATCAGCTATTTCTTGCTCCTCTTTTCATTGAAAGAGCTGGTTGAACCTGCGCGCTTGATTTGTCAAAACGCAACAAGACACTCATCTCCCTGCTTTTGAAGGAATTTCTACATCCATATCCATACTGTCCATACTGATCGATTTGAGTGCCAATCATTCCCAATCAGTTTTGCTTTTCCAATATGGCTTTGCAGTTTTTGAAGGAGTTGATTTACTTGCATAGTATCAAGTGGAAAGCCAACTAACCTCACAAGATAATTGGCAGACATCCATCTTCAGGAGAAACCTAGGCCATGAAAGTCCGAGGCATCCCTCGTTTCCTTATTCAGCAATCCCGCCCTTTTTCAGCAGTAAACTCGCTGTTAGTTTCAGGGAGGGTAGATCCCACCTTACTGGGCATTCCATCATGCTACATGCACCAAGGAACCTACAGAAAAGTACCCAGATTGCACCAAGAAGCAGACAGCCTTGGTGAAGGCTAGCATGAAATCATGTTCAGGACGTGTTGATTTGAAGAATTAACGGACATATCCCCTCCTAAGGCACTTTTGAGTTCATGATTTCCTTTTCTCAAGGTGATACTCGTATATGATACTTCAGTGGAGGGTGCTGTAGTCTTTGATTGTCGCCTTGGAAGGGTTTCTGACTTTCCTCCAGTGTGGGTAGTTGATCATACTACAAGCTTAATCTGTTGATTCAAAAACATACTTGCACAGAATACCGAACTTCTTGAACAATATGTCGGTCAAGTGTGTATGATGATGGCACCTGCGATCAAGGGATCTACTTTAAATTGGTGTACCCTTAAGTGTGTGAGATTTAGGTGTGGCATGGGATCTCTTCTCCAAAGCCCTGAAGGCATTGGAAAACGAAGACACTTTAGCAGTGGAACAGCTCTTGAAGTTGAATGCTTCTGCCAAGGAAGCAGGGCGTTTGAAATCAGGTGAGGGGCCAGAGGGACAGTCAAAATTGATGGGCGATGGGGAGTTTGTTGTAGGACCAACTCGGTGAACATCCCATCCCGTGAGAGTTGCAATGACACGTGGTGGTCCGAGTTTGTTGTCAAAACCAATCGTAAAAGTTGAAAGAAGTCGTGAGAGGTCACTAGGTGTGTTCGTGACATTTTTAGCACGAAATCATTAAGCAATCATCCTTTTCTTTTCAAAAAAGTTCATTCATCCCTGACCTCCCTTGCAACATTTGACAAAAAGCCTCGAGGCACCGCAATGACACCCTTCAACTTACTGTTTCATCGGAGTTTGATGAGTGGGCAGTCAGTTGCGTATTTCAGCAAGGTTGGTGAGTGGTTGCAGAAAGCTGATGCTGATGTCGATGAAAGTACGAAGACCATTTACCCATGGTCTCCATTGATAGCAGCAGCTTTTAATTGCAGAGTGGACCTGGTTGAAGCTCTGGTCAAATTGCATGCAAATGTTACCAAGCCTGGTGGTAGAACGAAGAACAAAACTCCTGAAGGTTTGGCTAAAAGAGAATGTGAAGATGAGACACAACTCCAAAAGATTCAGGAGTTGTTGCACTCGCAGACTGAATGAGGTAAATCTATGCCTTGCAGGTAAGAAAAGGGGTGGCGGAAAAACAAGTGAGTCGTTGCTCTGTCCGTGAGGGTGACTTCTTTGAATTGTGCTGAACAATCTTTTGGAAAGATAAGAAGAAGCTTTTTGAGAGCTGCCGGTTGTCGGTCTCAGGCGAACTCATGACATTTGCTTCGCTTGGACAAACTATAAGAGATTCAGAGTAGAAAACATCGACGTATGGACCATCTTTTGAGTACTTGTCGCAGCAACACTGATAAGAGAAAACACAAGTGGGACACAAGTGGTCGGTTTTTTTTTTCACTTTGCCTACGTTGGAACAACCGTTTCACACGTGGCAAGGCACCAGTACTGTCACGGTCTGAAAACTCCTGTCGGCTACAGAGAAGGTTGGGGTGTCAAGAAACCGAAGAGCTGGAGCAAAATGATGCAAACAAAAAGTCACGATGTCGAAATGTTTTGAAACGCCACATAGAAAAACGGTCCAGAAAGATTATTGCGACATGAGAGATGAACATGAGAAGAATCCAGAGTCTCAAAGTCTGAAAGTATCCAAAAGCATTCTGAGAGTAATGAGTTACAAGAGCTTTTTAGGAGGACCACAAGGCCGCAGGAAGAAAGCATTTATAATCTAAGCGCAAACTTTGCCATGCTCTTGAAGAAAGACAAGTGCATGAGACCACTCGCCCTGTTTCATTTTGATATAGCTAGGCTTCCGCTTCAAAAACATTCTGCTTTGTGTGAAATGACATGAACATCTATATCTGGACATTTCTGACATGTCTCTATGTTCAGTTTTTGATGGATTGCATGACGAAACGACCTCAGGATGATTTCGACTCGCTGCGTCACGAAAGCTTCTAAGAGTCACTTGGCAGAACGGCTTCAAAGACAAAGCGCATCCGACAGCAGGCTTCAAGATCAACAGGTATCCAAAGATTTTGTGAAATTCTTGCGAGCAAATTGTGACAAAGTCGAGATATTTGTGCCACATGCTGGATTTTTCTGAACAAATCAAGATTCAACACTGCATTCGTTTCTTTGTTGACTGACGTTGCTATCATCTTGGCTCAGCTGCTCTCGATCTTGATTGCTATCCGTCTTAGCTAAATCTCCATCCGTGAACATGGGCACACCATTGCCAAAGCTATTTGGGTGCGTGCTCCTTGTGTTGGCCACCTTCGCGAGTGCCGTTCGCCGCCCTTCACTGGGACATCGTCTTGACGAAACAAAACCAGTCAGGATTGCCGCTATAAGCTTTTGCACAGAGTTGGTGAAGCTCTCTCAGGCTGATCTCCCTTTCCGTGGTCATGGCAGAGTCAAATACGGTCAAACCCTTGCTCTTCGCAAGCAGCTCTTCGATGCGGAGAAGGTTTGTCCAGAAGTTTTGGCTGGATCATTGAGGGGTGGACCTGATTGGGCCAAGAAGGCAGCTCAAGCAGCTCAAGTTGACGGCGAGATCCACAAGTTTGGAAGACTACAAGGAGTTTTTGATGGCTCAGAGCCACCTGCGTGGAAGGTGTCATGGGGGCATGTTTGTAAGAATGAGTGCCACGAGCTTGTTAAAGGCATGCAAGAATTCAGCCCCCTGGATGTCAAAGAGTAGACATTTTCTGTTTTTTCCCATGATGAACACCAATAGGTAGTGAATACTTTTTCCAGTTTCTGAGCGGCTTGGCTTATTTTCCAACCAAGGTCATGAATTGGTGACTGCCTTCCACCGCGGCACAGAATATCTCGAAGAAGCCTGCGCAAAGCATGTGGTGCGCGAAGCAGAACTTGGCATTTTGCAGAGTTGTGCCAGCGCTTGTGGATATAACAGCAAAGTCTGTTTGAAGTGGGATTCCTTCAGCAATGCCGTGAAAGGCTTCTGGCAAGCCCAGTGTTGTTCGGAGTTCAACATCCTCAAAGGCACAGAGCGCGCCAACATGTGCGACTCTACCTTGACAGCAGGGCAAATTCGTCAAGCTTCTCGTTTCTGGTACCAAGGGCAGAAAGAGACTCCCAGCTATGGTACCGGTGTGTTGATGGGTCAGAACCGTCGGCACCCACACAGCTGGTTCCCTGTGAGTGCTTCTGCAGTGCGCTTTTGTGGAGACTTAGTTCACTACACTGTGAAAAAGTCCAAAGAAATCATGATTCACGACCGGCTTGGGGACATCCAGGACCCGAACCGGCATCGCGAGCTCCAGAAGGCCAACCTCGACGAGAAGGGCACCCAGCACTACTACCGGCGTCATATTTTTCAGAAGCTCAAAGAGTCCGAGAAAATCTGCGAGGAGGTTTTGGTCGGATCACTGACCAGCGGACCTGATTGGGCCAAGAAGGCAGCTCAGCCGTCGGAAGTGGACGGCAAGACCCACAAGTTTGGAAGACTACAAGGAGTTGTGGATGGCTCAGAGCCACCTGCATGGAGTGTGTCCTTGAGGCGTGTCTGTCAGGATGAGTGCTCGGAGCTTGTTGAAGGCATGAGAACAAATCGCTCCATGGATGTCAAAGAGCGGGCATTTTTTAATTTTTTAGCACGATGAAAACCAGTAGAACATGTACAGTATGTAACTGTATGTAGTTTTTAGTATTTCGTTTCTAGGATTGAAGTTTTTGAGGTTGCCATGCAAACCTAGGTTCATATTTCGTAAAGGACGTGGTAGATGGAAAATTCGGTTCCTTCGAAGAATCCTGCGCTGATCGTGTGGTGAAAAAGGTCGAAGGCCACATTTTGGGCTGCTGTGGAGATGCTTGTGGCTGGGATGGCCAGATGTGCGCCCTCTGGCCTTTCTTCAGCATTGAGGACAAAGGGGCTTGGGAAAGCGAATGCTGCACGGAATTCAACGTGCTGGAAGGCACAGAGCGGGAAAGAATGTGCGACTCGACCTTGACATCATGGCAAAGGAGCCATGTGTCCGGCCGAGGACAGGAAAAGAAAGACAAAGGTGGCATCCTCATTGGTCAAGATGAGCAGTTGAAGTGGACGAAAGAAGGAGAAGAAGAGTATGCCGAGAGTGGGGCCAAGAGTGGCCAGGAAGTTTCCCAAGAATTCTTGTTGGACAATGACATATCAGTTGAAGATGGGTTTCGTTTGAACCTATGGACCAATAAGAGTCGGACCATGGAAAGTTCACTATTGCAGGTTGAACATCGCCGGCAAGGAGATGATGATTGTCCAGATCCCCTTGGTCAGTTGATTAAAAATCACAAACTGGAAAAAGAAAATTGGTTCAAGATGCCCCTTAACAGTTATGACGAGGAAGAATGTGGGAACCCGACAAAAGGCTCCCCAAAAAAGGATGCCCGCGAATGTGTAGCTTTCACTCGGGTCACAGTAGAGACAGTGAACTGTTTCAAGATCAGTCCCGACTGCCCTTTCGATGACTTTGAAAACAAACCGGTCCCAGTCACCAAGGGCACAGAAGGTGGCGAATTCATGATCTACTTGCACCAGAAGGTGTTCTCTCGGTCTGTTAGTGGGTAGCTCATGATCTTAATATCAATGTCTGCGAAGTCTGGCGGTGAAAATCAGTGTTTTCTGCTGTGTTGGGCTGGTAGGTCGCTCACCTGGTTCATTGCGACGTTTTCACAGCAAGATAAGTCATAGGGTAGATGTGCCAAGAATTTATGTCAAAAATGTCAAGAGCCTGTTGTATTTTTAACATCACATCCACTGCATTGCGTCCTTCTGGCTGAGGGGTCATGAGCCAAACGCAAAGTGCTCAACAACTTCAGGCTCCTGAAAAGCAGGCCGTGAAGTTTGGTTTCTTAGATGTTTTTAGGCACCAAATATGGAAGGTCTTCACCAAAACAAAGTTTCTTTGGAAAGTGGAGGGTTCCAAAATGGACGGTGCTGGCTTTACCAAGAGTTGCTGATCCTATGGACTTTCGAGCTCATGAGATCATCTCAGATGAATGTTGAAGCCATTGGCCCAAGCTGGCCATGGCTGTTGGTATTTTGCGTATCTTCTCTCTTTGGCAAATACTTACATGGACGTTGACTGCGACTCTTCGTCAGGGTCTTGACGTACAAGTCAAGGCAGATCGATGTCTACATGTTGCCACTCCGACGCTGAGTTGAACTGTGTGAATCCCAACAAAAACATAAAGATTTTCAAGTTCTGACCGTGAAATGATCTGGGAGTCATGTGTTTAGATGAAATGCATCGAAATGCATGATATGAAGATTGCATAAGAAAGAAACAGTGCAAATTCTGACCTTCACAGAGAACAGCAGGTTGTCCAGCATGTGGAATTTTGATGCCATCCACAGTTCACGGATTCCATGTATGTGCGCTTGCTGTTAATAGAGTAGTGTGCAGCTATGAAGGATTGTGGTTCTTTCCTTTTAGTCTCCCAATTGCTCATGGTGCACTGGGATTTCAACTCTAAAATCTTGACAAAAACAAAAATCACGCCAGCATCGACTGAGGAGTGATGACAAGGAGTTTGATTTTCAGTCTTTGGTGTTCGAAAGCCCACTCTTCACTTTCCTTCATGCTCAAGAGTTCTTCATATCACATGATGCCGCATGTGATCAACCAATCGACTTTGAACCACCACCAGTTCCTGTGGATGTTGCGGCCAAAAGAGCGCAGTTGCAACAACGCTTCGTCGTGAAACACATCAAGGAATCGTTGGTTTCCCTGTCGAAGCGAGATGTTTCGAGTGCCAAAGGTATGCAACAACTATTTCATCGACAGGTGCTGCGTTTGAATCCTCTTTTGACCCAGGGTGTGGGATGGGTCATCCATTTTGGTTGTTGGAAGGAAAAGCCTTGAAATGTTTATGAATGCTTCAAGCACAAACTTGCCAAAGAGAAATCAACCAAATTTCGTACTTGCGGGTTTGTCTTTCACCGGATACATCTCAACGGTGGGTCATTTCTATTGGTGGACCCCCCTTGCCTCAACTTTATCCGGCAGTACCGAAAGTTTGTTTGTGCGAAATCTCATTTTTAAGCAAGATGATGTACTACACAACAAGCCAATCTCTCAGATTGTTGCCATTTCGTGTTGGAAATGCATTTTGTAGCCTGGTGTATGTTTGATTCTTGGATTTGTACAAGATGTGATTTTGCAGACAGCTTTGGAGAAGAAAACAAATGACGGAGCACGCACTTTGATCAAACTTGATTGTATGTATGTATACTTGAGATTTCATTAAGATATGTTGTTTTTCTTCGGTTCCGGTTTGCCATAATCTATCTTTGCCATTGTTTGTTTTTCTTCAATAGCAAACTGTGGCTATTTATACTTCATCACCAATGGCGATAGTTTTTCAGGAATGTATGGCACTGGTACTTTTACCGGATGAACATCTTACTGGTATCACAGGCGTTGCCAGCAATCCAGTGGCCAGATTCCCTGGTGTAAACATCAGCCTTTTTTGTTTACAACTCAACGAACAAATAGAAGCCACCAAGACATATGGCTGCCAAGGCACTATAGCAGTTCCACTGTTCTGGACTTGTCAAGCTCCCTTGGACACAATTTTTTCTCCAAAACTGGCATCTAACTTGATATGATGAAAGTCACTGGTTGTTTTGGCAATTTGCACCTGGGATTTTTTTTCTTGGCGAACAAAACAAATTCTCTTCAATCTGGAGGCTGGTCATCAACAGCGTGTTCCAGCTGTGGAACTCCACATGTTCCCGAAGAACCTTTCAGATATCAACTCCACTTGGCAGGTGTTGATGGTTCCACGTGCCAAGGAAACGTGTGGATTGGATAAATGATGTTTAGCATGGAAACATACTAGTAGGAAATGAATGGACATAATAGATGCATTTGGTGTTTTAGCATGTTCAATCATCTTTCTTGGCACTCCCTGATCCTGTCAGGAGCTCTTTGGCAAGAAAGTCTTCTTGTGCAAGAACGAAAAGGATGTTGAAATGTCTCATGTGAAGAGCACGCCTTGCGTTGCAGAGCTTTCCTTTGATCCCTTACCACCTCGTTTGCTGCATCTAGTGACGTGGAGTTCACACTCAGACCCCTTACGATCCACCCCACATTTTCTGGTTCTCAGCATGGAAATTCTTTTGCTGGCTTCAGCAATTTTGATCTTTTGGCAACTCTTGGATTCCTTGCGCAAGTTGCTGAAGATTATATGGGAACTATATCATGCTCCCAAAGATCTTGTTGAGAGGCAGAAACTTCTGCAGGGTACATATCCACAGATGTATGTATTGACCCAACATGCATTTGTACACCAAGCACCAGGTCTCGAATCCTTGATACAAGAGGAGCCTTTGGACGCTTGCCGTGAGGTTCAAGTGTTGGAAGTTGTTGAAGGCAGCCGAGAGAAACGTGGCTTCTTGGCAAAGGTGGAAGATGTGTTGCTCTTCCAAGGTGTCATGGCTGTGTGGGGGCGAATCGCAGAGCCTTCAGGATGGATATGTTTGGAGAATGGAGGTGACCTTCGTGTGGTAGCCAAAGATGAGGTGGGCTGTGACAAATGGTAACATGAGTCGATAATGCTTCAAAGGGTTGGTGAGTTCAATCAAATTCGAAGGGTTGGTGAGTTCGGTTCTCGCAGTTTGCTGTTTCCTGCAAGGTGCCCGTGGCACCTTTTTCTGCAAATTCCCGTTTGCTGGTGCCATTCTCATCCTTACTTCGTAGACAGCTTGTCCTAGCAGCTAGTCATGCCTCAGTGCAGTGGTTCTTGCTGAACACTTTGGCAAAGAAGCTTGGTCATGCACTTTTGCCGCTCAAACCGTCAAATCTGTGGGATATGCGGATACAAGACACTCCACTTTCCCATGAGACGGATGATCCGTGGGGTTTTAAAGGCTTGTTGGCCTCCATGAATTGGTTAGGCTGGCAGTGATTGTCATCCTTTACTATACTTTGGGACCAGGCCTTTGTTTGAGTTGGTGGCCTACGATTTCCTCCCTCAAAATACCTTCTGCGGGTCTCCTTCATCTCAAATCTGCCAGGGTTTTTGAAGTCTGCGACACCCCAGCTATCCTGATTTCATAAGCCCAACATTTCGCATGGTAGGATGGAAACCAGCCTAAACTCAGCTGTCTGGGGTTTCCATGATTCTGATCTTTTGCTATTTCAAAATCTTCGTTCTATCCTGCGTGAGTTCAGGATGATGGGACTTGAATTCATCATGGCAATCTCCTTTGGCCTCTTCATCGTCCATATTGTAGCCTTGTACCAGATGGAGTTTACGCACTCGCGAGCACTTTTGTATGAAGAAATCTTGGAGAATCGGAACAAACTCTTACAGCTGGAGAACGGGATGTCTACAACTGTTCTCCTTGTGATTGCTTTGGCTGTCCTGTTGGTTGCAGCGATTTCAGGTATCCTTAGGACATCGGCCATGGTTTCTACAGCGCTACCCTGTGCGTCTGTGATTACAGCCTTGGCACTGCATTTGGTTGACTTCCGGGCATCTACAACAGGCGGGAGCAGTAAGCCAGTAAGCAGCAAAGTGGTTTTTACTGGAATGCTCCCAAGATTCTTTTAAATAAATGGTCAGTACCCAGGTTAGAGTTATAACTTATAACCCCCGTCTAATAGTATTATAGCCCAATTACCAACCACTGATCCCAAATTCCTGTGCTTGAAAGTCTTGAGAACTTTTTGGAGGTTTCAAATGCTGTTGAAAGAGGAAATGCTGCAACAAACAATTGGAATTTCCTAGATCGTTCGCATGGCAAGAGGATAGGACTACCTCTTTCGTTATATTGTTGCCGAGATAAATTGCATAAGACTGTGTTTTATTGGGGTGATGTCTCCAAATTCCCTTAAATCCCCTTGATTTCCCATTAAGAATGAAGCTCTGCGGTACATTTCGGTTTCACCTAAATGTTGATTACTCACATGATACATGTTCGTGTTTATGGAATTTAGTTCTCATGTTTTTCCTTGGTCGTTGCTGCATTCAAAATTCCACTTGATAAGTTGAAGCTAGAAAAGATAGTTCTTCGGATTGAGAAAAAGAGCGGTGTTTGACTTAAGTCAATAGAAACGACTAGGTTTGGCTTTGCTACATGCTATGCGAAATTTATTTGGATGAATCTTGTGGAAGCCTCTTTTTNCCACAAAAAACGATGATGATTTCGGACCATTGCTAAGCATGACTATTCACTCTGATCATCCAATGTGTTTTCCGGACCGCTTCGACGATGCCAAAAAGGTTTACATGTGTTGCAAGCAAGGGCTTCGAAAGTATCAGGCCATGGGATGTTCTGATGTGCCGATGTGGGTGAAGTTGTGTTGTTGATGTTCATTATTCAGGTTGGTTGTTGGTAGGATGCTTGGATTCTCGTTTTGTCATGGTACTACTACAGAGATCACAGATATTTTCAATTTGGGATTGGTATGCAAGTTGCTTGAATGCTCATTGCGAGACCATGTCATTCAAACATGTCTCGTTAGGAGTATCAGCCCTGAGCCAGCCTTGTCTGGACAAAGGGAAGGTTGGAAGCAAGTCTTGCGCCTGCAGACTGCTTGTGCGGCCGTTGGAGCATTGACCTTGTTGATGTTCATCGTTCTGGACGCAGTGCAGATGAGAGGTAAGCTGATTGCTGCTCATGTCATGTCGCCCTCCGTCACCTATCCACTAGCCAGTTTGTAGGGGCTGATACCATATATGATACCATAGAAACATACGAAGACATGGACAGTATAAAAGACCTTTTTAAGACTTGGTCACAGAAAGATGAAAGTTACCAATTTACCCCCAAAAAACCAACATGACGATGGAAAATCCACCATTTGAAGATGTCTTTCCTAATTGAACATGGGGATTTTCCAATGTCATGTTAGTTTTCAGGGCTGTACATTGTATGAATGGCAGTTCGCATAGGTGAGTTGCTTGATTACTCTTTCAATCGTGGCTATACGGCGCTCCCTCCTTCCAGCCGAGCAGTGCAAAACACAGTGCTGCTGCACAACAACGTGGATGCTCTTACTTTCACCTTTGAAACAGGTGGCTTGTTGACTTGCTGTTGTCCAACATTGCTGCCCCCTTGGAAGATGACGTGACAGATCTAATAAATTCTGAGTGCTTCAAAGAAAACATGGCCCTGCTTGGGACTAACAGCCAGGCCCCTCAAAAGGTAATGTCCAAAGGTGGGATACGTATGTTATCCGTTCCCTGCAGTGGTATATTTGTTGCGTCTGAATGGCCAGGTCCATTCACTTCGAAGGTTCAATTGCGTTTGGAGCATCCCTTGATGGAGAACCTATCGACGATCACGATCTTTGAAGCGAATATCACCACAGGACAAGGAGGTGGAAATGATGTTTGACGAAGAAACGGACCGTTTTCAAATTCTCAACATGTGTTTTGTTTTCTTTAATTTTTAAATCTTGTAGTTTTTACATGATCTCGGTTTGCTGTTTGCTACTCAATATCTACGCTGCCCCAATGTGATGACCCTCTCTCTATCCATGTCCATCCATTTGTATCTGTTCTTATTTTCACCAAACATGATCCAATGAGTCCTTTTTCGTATTTTGATCTGAACTTATTTTACTCCGGCATATCCTGTGTGATCTCATCATGTTTGCTTTCGTCTTGTCTTGTCTTTCTTTACACCCAATACTGTAGCTCCCCTATGCATGGCATGGGGTGAGTAAAGAACGGTTTCCAAATCCCTACACAGAAAGGAAGGGCTGGCTTCCCACCCTTTTAGAGACTATCTATGGGTACATTTCATTGGGTCCGGGTGGCGGCTGACCTCGATCATTCATGCCCACATATTGTTGTTATGAATATGAATGAAATTTGCATGCGCAAATGAAATGCGCAGATGATGTGCACAGTTCTGCCTGCGAAACTTTATAGGGTTGTTTCGATTGTGGCCGTTATGCTGGCAGGTGAAGAAACAGTGTCCTTGCCAGCTGGTCCCCTTTACAGTCGCCTTCTTGTTGACGCTCACAGCCATCTCCATGAGAAGCCCACTCAGTACATGATTCACTTTTTGCGGGTTGGGGAGGCGGTTACGCAGCTGCTACCTATCGTTTTTTTTTGCTGCATTTTTTCCTTGCTCTTTTTCGGTGGGTTGCTCCGGGAAGATATGGGAGAAAATGTGAAGTGCTTTTCATTTCCATCCTTGGTCTAAGGTTACATTGTCGCTGAATGCTAACATCAACCCAGTTCATTTCCCGGAGAAAGCCGAGCCAGTCGAATTCCATGAGAAGCGCAGATTGATGCATCAACGACGCAATCCCGAATGGTATGTACCAGACTTGGATATGCAAGTCAACAGCACTTTCCGAGTTGAGTATCTTCCAGTGATTTTTGCTCCTTTGTTGGCTCATGGCACGACTTCTAACTTCAAAAGTGTGAGCAGGTTTGCATCAGAATGCCAATGTGGAGTAGATGAGCCTGGTTCCTTTGCCATTGGAGCTAGTGTTGATGATTCAGAAATCCCATTCCGAACCACCTGGGATGGTGCTAAAACCCGTCGTAAATTAATGGGATAAACTACCAACCTCAACTGGTGAGTTTGCCGGATTTCTGAATCATCAACAGTATGTTGGCTATGTTTGTTTTCTTCAAAATTTCTTTCCATTTGGAACCTTGTATCGACTTGTATCACCAAAAATGACGTTGAAACGAAGGCAATCTTTGCAAAAAAACCTTAGACTTACCCGAACTTTGCAACCTTGCAAAGATACCATGTTAGGTTTCATCCTTTCAAAAAATCACACAGTTCAGGTTTTTTGAGGATGATTTGAATTCACCAGGTCCAACATGCATTTCATTCATTCATACTGTTGGGATTATGCAAGCAGCAGTTTCGAGCTTCTTGAAGTTCTTTGGGCCATTTCCACATTTTCAATTTGGAAAAAGTCGCAAAAACAGCACTTTGAAGGGAAGATTTTGTTGTGGAAACTGCACCTTTCGCCAGGTTTTGGAAACTCCTGCGTCCTCGAGCAGCCTGTCATTTTGCCAACAGGTGAAAAGTTGTGTCTCTTTCAACATGGCATGATGGAGCAACTGCTGCTGGAGGACGGAGGGACTGGTCAAAACGATTATGAGTGAGGAAAAGGATAATCATTTTTTTCATCCTAAATGCAACCGGACATGATGTGTTTAGATGTGTTTTGTTTTTGATGTGTTTGTGGATCGAAAGCTGGAGAAAATCTTTGAGCCATGCCCAGTCAACAGATCATTCAATGAGATTTGGTTGAGAAATGTGATTTGCACATTGCTTTGCAGATTCCTTTTCTTCACTTCATACCACCTTGATCCAGGAAAAAGCCGGAAGTATTGCCAGCAATCGCTCGAAGTTACTTGAGTGGCTTGTAGACGTGGTCTTCAGTGGTAAATCTGCTGGTTTACAGCTGCACAATGGAACTCAGTCTTCAAGCACCCTATGGCCTTTGGAAGGGAAGACATTGGCAAAAGTATCAAATCGTTTCAAGATTGCAAATATCTTCGAGACATCCATGCCAACAGATGTACTCCCTCAAACTACGCAGCTGGTCATTACCCCTATCCCAGATATGACGGATACAGAACTACTTGCTGTGCCTGTGAAACTGGTTTCGCATCCTCCGCCCATCCGTTTGAGTATGAATTCTTCCAACAATTCCTTCTTTTTGCCTGATCCCATGTCAAATGAACGTGCGGAATATGCTGCCTGCCACTTGAAAAGCCTCACCCAAGTGGATGGAGAGATCCTCGATTCTCGTTTCATGGTCTCTTCCAAAGAAGTCAGCAAGGCAGGGTTCTGCCAACAGTGTCTTCATTCTTGCTTCCATTGGCAAACACAGTCAGACTAGATGGNCCTGCCACTTGAAAAGCCTCACCCAAGTGGATGGAGAGATCCTCGATTCTCGTTTCATGGTCTCTTTCAAAGTCTTCAGCAAGGCAGGGTTCTGCCAACAGTGTCTTCATTCTTGCTTTGATTGGCAAACACAGTCAGACTAGATAGTGTGTATGCATGTTTATGAATGGTTTGCTCTTCCTGCCAGGGCAAAGATTGCAGCAATATTGGTACTGCAGTCATGCAAAAAGAATTCACAGCAATTCGAAACCGGTCAGAAATTGTGGTGCCCAGAAGGGACGGGATAAAACATCGCCGCTTTACCCATTTTGTCTTATCTTGAGGCGCTCCCCCCACCCAAGATGTGAGTCACTACCAGGATTATTAGGATCCGGAACTAAACCTTCAATTGCCACAATTTTGGATTCTGAGAAGGACAACTCGCATCCCAACAACGTGTTTGGTGGTGTTTGGAGTCGACTCTGTTGGTTTTTTGTGGTTCAAGACTTTCCCTAGGTAAGTCTTGAATCAAATGAGTGGGATGGGTCTTGTTCCTCATTGTGTGCGGTCATCATTTTTACGAAAATGATTCATATAGATAGATACATTATATAATATGTGTATGTATGTTATATTCAGTATAATTACGAAAGCCAGCCGGTAGGCTAGGCGTAGTTTCACCTTGCGAACGAAGTGAGAATTAGGAGGGGGTGTGGGGGAGGGGGGTGGTTGACATAGGGGCCTTTTTTGGCAGAAATAGTTGGTGTTTAGGGTGGCGGTTTTGAGTGTCTGGCAGCCGTTTGTACCACTAGGCAATTTTGGTACGGTGCGTTGCGGTCAGAGGCTCGAATCCACCCTGGTCACGCGGCGGTTATTTTCGGCCACGTGTGGCAGCTCGAAACGGCATACCGCACCGTGTGCCATTTCGTCTGCCCTTGGCCGACCTTCTCTCCTAGTCCAATCTGCTACCTTCTGGGCCATGTGTGGCAGATCGACATGGCACACCACACCGTGTGCCATTTGGTCTGCCTTTGGCCGGCTTCTTTTCCAGGTACGTTACGTCCTCTTGGCGTGTCAGCACCCCGAATCTGCCGCGTTTTCGCTCAAAAGAAGGTAGGCATATTTGATAGATGGGATATGATAGGATAGTCTATATTAGATATCATTTTTCTTGCGGGCTTGACAGAAAAGACGCGTGCTGGCTTTCGTTCACCCCCCTCACAGGTATAGATATTGACATAGTATATTTATTTCAGTTTAACCCTGTGAAGCTGGTTTTTGGTGAAATATGGTGGACTTGAATTTCTATGTTCCAAAGCATCTTGGAAGGTTAGAATAGACCATCGGAACATCGGATCGTCGGTCAACTCTTCCACTGGCCCAGGAAAGATGAACAAATCATGCGATCCCTACTGCCCTTTCTATCTTCCATGGGCTGATACACACGATGTATCCGTGACATTTTCGATCCCAACATGTTTAGATCAAGCCATTGACATGGACAATGTCATTGCCTTCCGGAAGATATTGGAGCTAAGTTCGGAGCACTACAGTGCCAAGATCTTCGCAGGTTGTGGCACTTTGCAGAGGGCCGTGGAGAGGAATCGCACTCGAATTGTTTCGCAGATCTTGAGTTCACCAGAAGTCAATGCCAATGGAAGTTCGGCAGATCAAGAAACTCCTTTGCAAGTTGCTGCAGCACTTGGAAATATCCACTTCATGCAGCTTCTAGTTTCAAACAAAGCACACGTGGATTTTGAAAGCTCCACTGGTACAGCCTTGTTCACAGCAGCTTTGAATTGTCAGACTGCCGCAGTGAAATTTCTGTTGGAACATGGAAGCAATCCGAACTACCTCTATTTGCCTGACTCTACGGCAGAGCAAACCGGCCTCAGATTGAGACAATGTTTTTTTTCCTCATAATCTCTGATTGGGCTAGACTGATGATATGTTTTTTTTTCCAGTATGTTAATGTTTGAGTGTGCATAGCTGCAGAATCATACACCATGGTTTTCACCATGATGTCATGGCAATAAAAATTTCCGTCCCTTTTTGTCGGACGACACCATGCTTGCCAACGAAGATGAATCCACGGATCCAGTTTTCACGGCTGTTGAACGGACCCCTGATGTGACGTTGCGAGAATAGAAATACATGAGGGTTTAATAGGTGCTAGTGATATGGGGTATGTTGACCAGCCCTGTATCCAATTTCCAGATTGCAGTTTTTGCCGTTTCGCCATCCAGCTTTTTGTTGGCAGAGGTGTCCAGTCACTCCTCTTCTTCGGCTCTTCAGTACTCATATTCGTTCGAATGAATGCAAAGATGAACAGTTGAACTCAATCATCACGGCACTGGTTGATGGTGGTGCAGAATTTTCCATAGTGCCCAGGTTGGAGAGGTTGCGGAGGTTGCAAGTTTTTCACAAGGGCAAGAGATTTCAATGACTTTTTTTGCATGTGCATCTCTGTGTTTTAATCATTCTGGCTTTACTGGCAAAAAATCAATCAGCTATGTCTTGCTCCTCTTTTCATTGAAAGAACTGGTTGAACCTGCGCGGTGCTTGATTTGTCAAAACGCAACAAGACACTCATCTCCCTGCTTTTGAAGGAATTTCTACATCCATATCCATACTGTCCATACTGATCGATTTGAGTGCCAATCATTCCCAATCAGTCTTGCTTTTCCAATATGGCTTTGCAGTTTTGAAGGAGTTGATTTACTTGCATAGTATCAATTGGAATGCCAACTAACCTCACAAGATAATTGGCAGACATCCATCTTCAGGAGAAACCTAGGCGATTGAAGTCTGAGGGGATGATCAAATCAAATCTATCCATCGTTTCCTTATTCAGGGAGGGTAGATTCCCAGCTCACTGGGCATTCCATCATGCTAGATGCACCAAGGAACCTACAGAAAAGTATCCAAATTGCACCATGAAGCAGACAGCCTTGGTAAAGGCAAGCATGAAGGACGTGTCGTTGTGAAGAATTCCTACTTTCCTGGAAGGGTGACATATCCCCATCCTAAGGCATTTTTGAGTCCATGATTTCCTTTTCTCAAGGTGGTACTCGTATATGATACTTCAGTGGAGGGTACTGTAGTCCTTGATTGTGGCCTTCGAAGGGTAGCTTCATCCAGTGTGGGTAGTTGATCATACTACAAGCTTCATCTGTTGATTCAAAAACATACTTGCACTGAACGCCGAACTTCTTGAACAGTAGATGCTGTGGTTCAAGTGTGTATGATGATGGCACTTGCTATCAAGGGATCTAGATTGAATTGGTGTACCCTTAAGTATGTGAGATTTAGGTGTGCCATGAGATCGCTTCTCCCAAAGCCCTGAAGGCCTTGGAAAACGAAGACACTTTAGCAGTGGAACATCTCTTGAAGTTGAATGCTTCTGCCAAGGAAGCAGGGCTCGTGACATCAGGTGAGGAGTCAAAATTGATGGGCGATGGGGCATGGGGAGTTTGTTGTAGGACCAACTCGGTGAACATCCCATCCCATGAGAGGTGCAATGACACGTGGTGGTCCGAGTTTGTTGTCAAAACCAATGGCAAAAGTTGAAAGAAGCCGTGAAAGGTCACTAGGTGTGTTCGTGACATTTTTAGCACGAAATCATTAAGCAATCATCCTTTTCTTTTCAAAATAAGTTCATTCATCCCTGACCTCCCTTGCAACATTTCACAAAAAAGCCTCGAGGCACCGCAATGACACCCTTCAACTTACTGTTTGATCGGAGTTTGAGGAGTGGGCAGTCAGTTGCGTATTTCAGCAAGGTTGGTGAGTGGTTGCAGACAGCTGGTGCTGATGTCGATGAAAGTACGAAGAACATTTACCCATGGTCTCCATTGATAGCAGCTGCTTTTAATTGCAGAGTGGACCTGGTTGAAGCTCTGGTCAAATTGCATGCAAATGTTACCAAGCATGGTGGTAAAAAGAAGAACAAAACTCCTGAAGGTTTGGCTAAAAGAGAATGTGAAGATGAGACCAAACTCCAAAAGATTCAGGAGTTGTTGCACTCGCAGACTGAATGATGTCAAATTTATGCCTTGCAGGTAAGAAAAGGGGTGGCGGAAAAACAAGTGAGTCGTTGCTCTGTCCGTGAGGGTGACTTCTTTGAATTTTGCTGAAGCACTTTTGTAGAAAGAGCAGGAGAAACCCATTTCTACAATATTTTTCAGAGCTGTAAAGCGAGAAGCACGTCGGTCTCAGGCGAACTCGTGACGTCGCTTTCGATTGGACAAACTATCCCATCTAATGGTTGACGTTTTGCCTGCACGTTTTGAAATCCCCGGATTTTCGAATTATTTCTATAATTTTGTAAGAACATATGCAAACATGCTATTATTTCTTTGCACTTGCAAAGCGGGATGCCACTTGGACAGCCAAACATTCCTTTGTTTGAAACGACTTCCCACATCCATCTTGCACCATGACCATCTTTCAGTACTTGTCACTGGGACGCAAGTCGTCCAATTTTTCTCCGCTTTGCCCATGTTGGAACAACCGTTTCACACGCGGCAAGGCAACAGTACTTTCACGGTCTGAAAACCCGTGTGGGCTGCAGAGAGGGTGGGGGTTCCAAGAAACCGAAGACCTGAAGCAAAATGATGCAAGCGAAAAGTCACAGTATCGAAATGTTTCTGAAAAGTCGCGACGTAGAAAAACTAGTCAGAGTTCAGAGTTCAGATTATTGCGACATGAGAGATGAACATCATGAACATGAGAAGGAATCCGGAGTCTCAAAGACTGAAAGTATCCAAGAGCCTTCTGAGAGTAGGGACTTGCAAGGGCTTTGTGGGAGGGGTGCAAGGCCGCAGGAAGAAATCATTTATCATTTATATAATTTTTGTGCAAGCTTTGCCACGCTCTTGAAGAAAGACAAGTGCATGAGACAACTCGCCCTGTTTCATTTTGATATAGCTAGGGTTCCACTTCAAAAACATTCTGATTTGTGTGAAATGACATGAACATCTATATCTGCATGCTATCTGGACATGTCTATATATTCAGCTTTTGATTTCACGAGGTGCCTAAAAGGGCTTGCTGGGCAGTTGTTGGAAGAAATCAAAGTTGTCCTTTCTTTTGCTTTTCACAATTTTCTTGCATACACCATACTTTTTGGAAATCATTGTTGATTCCAACATCTTGAGACCAAACATCTTTATCGAAAATGAAGTGTTTGACGTGTTTTGCACGTATGAAATCCCTGTTGATTTGGCTCGCTTTGGAGCAAAGTCGCATTTACACACCTGGCAAAGCTCGATCTCTTGTACAGGCAACCTGCAGAGAAGGTTGGGGGTGCCCAGTTCAACCAAAATTTGGAAGCAAAATGATGCAACATAGCAATAGCAAATATATGGAAGATGCAGAAATCATACGAAAGATAGAACAAGTACAGTATTCCGAAAGATTCTTGAAATATGAGTCTATGATCAACTCTGAGAAGATTTTCATATGAAAAGAACTCCCAAGTCTCAAAGACTGAAAGTACCCGAAAGCATTCGCATACTTATAGGTTGCAGGAGCTTTGTAGGAGGGCTACGAGCAAGTACGCAGGAAGAGATCATTTAACTTAATCACAGTTTTGAATAAAGAAAAGTGCATGAGACAACTTTCCCTGTTTCATTTTGATGTATTTGGGCTTCGAAAGATTTCAAACATCTGATTTGTTCAAAAGTGTTGGTAGCTCTTGGCTACCAGGTCAATTGATCATCAGGAGTTGGATGACGTTGGCTAAGGCACAACTTGACCTGATTTTTTCGGCAGCTTGTCATGACCGGTTTTTGGATGGAAGTTGCACCACGTGAAATCGGCATCAATTTCCCATGCGGTTTGGTAACCGGTTAAGGACTCCAAGCGTTTTGTGTTTGTGTTGCAACATCGAGTTTTGCAGTCGTGTGAGGCGGATGTTACCGGGGCTCGAGATATTTTTGGTATCACGAGGACGGTTTGAAGCTGTTAAGATGTGAGCATCTCGATTGCCAGCCCACAGTGAGGACAAAAGGGCGATAAGAAAAAGAAGGCTGGGCCAGGAATGGAATCATGTGCTGTTCATGTGGTTTCCCACTTCAATTGCAATTTGCATACTTCATTTGGCCAGATTTGGCTAGTTTACCATGGGACATATCCGTGAGATGTTTCCACCAGGCTGCCCAGTTGCCATCTGACAATAGCTACGGCTTCGTTTCGGAGGCGCTTTCTCTGCTGTTTGTGGTGGAGGGGTGTCCGAACAACCGCTCCCTTCACGGAGACAGGCAAGGCATGGTTTTTTCCACATATTTTTGTCAAGTTTCTGACAGAAGTGAGCACGGTCGACTTTCTCTTACGTGGAACTCCTGTAGGTTTGCTGGATGTTTGCGGTTCCCCCGAACCGCAATGGCCCAATGGCAAAACAGCTTGAACTTCCAGTCTTTTCTTCACAGAAGTTGTCTTAGAGTTGAGTGTCATGTCGTTTCTGTGTCGTTTGTGTCACTGAGAAACAGCGGCGCTTGTCCACTGGTCGCACCAGCAAACCACGACTCAGGACAACGAGCCATCAGGTGCTGCATATGAGGATGGCGATGATGTCGACCGCAAAGAGGTCAAACAAAAAGCTGCGTTTTCGTTCTTACACTTTTTCTTTAACGGCCCCGGGCTGAGGTTTTTGGACTGAAGTTGTTTTCTGAAACGTGATCATTGGAAAAAGCTGTCTCAACATGGTGATCGATGAATCTTTGGCATTCATCCGTGCTGCCTCGAGCAAAGATTCAGACGGAAGGGCAGTCTTGATTCACAGCAACAGTCTACTAGGACCAGGATCCAAGGGAAAAAATGAGGATCACAGCACATCACGATCACGGTATGAATGTATCAACTTGACATGTTGGATCCACTGATAATGATAGGGACTTTGCACCTAAACAAGGATCCTTTACTTTGAAAGTACGTCAATCTCCGCCATGGGGTGGATTGTGGGCTGCATTCCCGACATTTTGGGAATCACCAAAACCAACTTCACAGAGATTTGGCATGGAAATTTCGAGTCATTGAGGCCAAGCACAGTGGATATTCCCAGCATCTTCCTCCCCAATGTATCAGAGATCACGCACATGTCTACACAGGAAAAGGAAGACAGGCAGCATTTCTGGATTTCAGCGATAGCTTTTGCTTTCTTCGCCACCATTCTGGTGGGACAAACATTGATTTGCCTCATCACAGCTTCAAAGTCTTTGAGGTGGTGCAATGGAAAAGATCCAGTCTTCCAGAAACTTGAAGACGATTTGGAGGCTGACTTTGATGGCAGAGGTGAGAAAAGCAGCCGCAGTTTGCAGAAGATCGAAAACGCTTTGGAGGCTGACTTTGATGGCACACCTGAGAAAAGCAGCCGCAAGAGCTCGCTCACATGGCCCCGAACGCTTGTTGCTGTGTCCTTTGCTGGAAATCTGACAGCAAGTTGCTATGCCCTCGCAATGAGCAAAAACTCCAACGAGCTATCCAAAAAGTATGGCATTGATTGGGAATATTACTTCATGCTGTTCGTTGGTTGCGGGCTTTGGACAGTCGCCCAAGCCGCATGGGCAACTTGGAACCTTGCTCCTGAGGAGTCATTGACATTGACATCGTTTGGGCAAGCTTGCTTTGCAAGCATGGCGCCCATCATCAGTGATCACTATGACACTCTCAAAGATGCGATGTTTGCATTCCTTTGCTTGGAGTCGGGAAGCAGTGCAGTGCAGATCATGGGCTGGGTGAGCCTTTTGTATTTGATAGGGCTGCATGCATACCTGATTGGCTTTGATGAGGACGCTCTTGCGGAACTGGCGGAAAGCCATTTGTCTGGCCTTCAAATGACCACAAAATTGCAAGATGGAAACTCCCAAGCAGTTCCGCTGAAGACGGAGATGTGGGAATTTGTGGTATTCACCACATACAAGCAAATGACTCCAACAAAAAGGAGGTTGCTTTTACTCGAAAACGTCCCCCAAGCGGTTTTTGCTGTGATTTACCTTCTCTACGAAGGTGGCTCCATGCCAGTCACCATCATGAACCTTGGCCTCCCTTGTGTGCAAACCGCCGTGGCGTGGCTTTTTTTCGGACAGATTCGGGCGACTGCAGGTCCCCTGATAGGAGCAAAACTACGCAAATTCCTACAGGCGAGACAGCAGCTGCGGCTACGACGCCTCTTCAACGAGGTAGGTGAAGAATATCATCATATTCATCATTTCATGTTGTTTGATTTGGTTTGTTTTGGATCAAACTCGGCAAGGCCAACTTTGCGGATGACATTGGCCTGCTGAAGAAAGCAATGCCAACCATGCACCCAGAGTATCCGAAAGACAGAGTTGAGGCCAAACCCTGTTTGTTTAGCTTCCATTTTTACGGTTAGCTTCCATTTTTACGGTTAATTGCTCCATTCCATGTGTTTGAAATTGGGTAGCTTTCCAGATGGCAAACTGCAAATGGATTTGTTTTGAAGGCTGAAAACTTCAACGCCAAAGATGTGGTCAACCTATGGGAAGCTGTTGTGTGGGAGGAAATGTGCTTTTGGAATGCCGGATGTTTGTCAGAAAAATTGATTTGTCTTAGCTGCACATAGACAGAGTTATAGGGTTACCTAACCATTTCCTATATGAAGGGATAGAACTGATATAACCCTATAAACCCTGTCTATGCGCAGCTAAGTTGTTTCTTGTGCTTTTGGTGCTTTTTGATATCTCTTTGACAGGATCCGAGCAAGCTCCCCTGCAATCTCTCCTTCTCCAGCTTCGAGTTGATTAAAGAGTTGCAACTCCAGGCCTGCGGGGGTGGGTAACAGCAATAGGCAGGCTTGCAGGCTAGCAGTTGCATGCTGCAGGAGTTTGTGCCTGCTGAAAACTTGGAGAGCTTAGATCTGGGATGGAACCCCATCGGGGAAGAGGGCTTTGAGGCCTGGGAGGGTTTGAGGGTAGCTGGCAGCTCCAAGCGGCGGCTGGTAGCGCAAAAACTTCAAAATCTTCTTAGATACCGAAGTCTTTCTTGTGGAAGCTAAGTGCCAGCAAAGATGCAGGCAAGCCTTCGGATACAGCGATCATGTAAGAGTAGTGTGCTAGATTGATACCTGTTCTTGCGAGCAGGATGGACGATGAAACACTTGAAGCTTTGTGATTTTTACGGCTAATATAGTTACACAAAAAGGGACCTCCCCGTTCCACTCTGAGGAGGATTGTCAAGGTTTTATTCCCAGGGTTCGCAATCCTCATCTGCTCGGATTAATCTAGCTCCAAGACGCACGTCGCGCGCATGTAGCTGAAATCCTGTCAAGGAGTGCAACTTTGGGACGGTGCATTTTTGGTTTGTCAGTGGAACAACTTCATGAATTGATGGATCAATCACAACAATTATTTATTGATAGCATGGGGCAAGCGATAGATGCTGAATTGTGTGGTAGCCAGCGGAAGGCTTTAATTCAACAGTTTAGCAAGTTTTTAAGTTTTGATGGCAGCTTTTGATTCTGGACGTGTGCTGGCGCAGGTGATTTGCGAACTTATCGAACGCAGCAAGATGCTGAAAAAGTTGAGCCTGCAGAACACCGGGCTCGATGATCGTCGATTCAAGGTGCGCTGTTGTGCCAGGTGCATGTGACACTGAGATTGTTGCGACATGTTGCGACCTTGCAGGTGCTCAGTTTTCATTGGAATGAACACCTTGTACCCCTTCTACATAGTCGGCATGTTGCAGTGGCTACGACGTGCATTCGTTTCTCCCTTGTCCCCGGATTTTGTCCCTGCTGTTTCTTGCATGAAGGGGGTAGGATTATATAACATATAGATCCTGTCACAAGCTTTTGATTTGCTATTTGTTTTCGCTGTTTAGGTCGAATCAAATCTTCCTATCTCCCTATGTGTCCGTATCTCTGCAAATGGATATGAGACGATGTGTTGCGTTCAGGCAATCTTAGAGCGAACAAACCACAAAATCGAAGAACTGCACTTGGACGGCAACACGGTCACAGACTCCGGCGTCAAGGCCCTGCAGAGAGAGACAAAATGAGGCAAATGATTCACATGGCCCCTGTTCTTTCCCTATGCCAAAAGCACCTGCGATCGATTCGGCTTTGCTTGTGACAGGACGTAAAAGAACAGCTACAGCTCATGCGCGGCCTGAAGTTCATTGGCTTTGGATGGACTTTGATAGGTAACGAAACGGCCAAGGCAATTGGAGTTGTGTGGTGGTGGACCAATTGGTGGTGGAGTGTCAGGCGAAGTGAACCTGTCAGGTGTTCGCAGAAGTTGCTAAGCAACAGAAAGACCTGCAGATGTCCTTGAGCGGCAACAAGATTGGTCCAGAAGGGCTGAAGGTGTCGGACGTTTTGAGCGATTGAGCGCCGGCCAAGAAGCCGAGCGGTCCCATGTTTGAAATGCTTTAGCCAGGCATTGGATCCTGAAATACGAAGAGGTGCACTTGATGTCGAAGAGAATGAGGAGTGAAGATACATATATATATATATAACTGGAAAGAACTTTTGGGAAAGAGTTCAGCAAAATGAAGTTTGATGTCTGGCCATCTCTGTGAGGAGCCCTTTTGTGCAGAGGACGCGCTGGGAAGTCTAAAGCAAGTATCTTTGAGTCCTTTTTATCCCAAAATCCGTGAAATCGGCGCGGTGCGACTTTCAAACCGGGGGGTTTCCCCAACCCCCTTCCCCCCCGCTCCCCCCCTTCCTCCCCTTGCCCAGGAGACTTTCACCGTGCAGAACACGCTACAAGGACACAACAACACCGTAAATGCAGTCTGCAGGCTTGATGCCCACACCCTCGCAAGCGCCAGCGACGACCAAACAATCAAAATCTGGGATTTGAACACAGCAACTTGTACACAAACACTATCAGGACACAGGGGGACTGTATGGACAGTCTGCAGGCTTGATGCCCACACCCTTGCAAGCGCCAGCTCCGACAAAACAATCAAAATTTGGGATTTAACCACAGGAACCTGTACACAAACACTATCAGGACACAGCCACTTTGTACAAGCAGTCTGCAGGCTTGATGCCCACACCCTTGCAAGCGCCAGCATGGACAAAACAATCAAAATTTGGGATTTGAACACAGCAACTTGTACACAAACACTATCAGGACACACCAGTGATGTATTCGCAGTCTGCAGGCTTGATGCCCACACGCTTGCAAGCGGCAGCGTCGACAGCACAATCAAGATCTGGGACTTGACCACAGCAACTTGTACACAAACACTATCAGGACACACCGATGTTGTAATGGCAGTCTGCAGGCTTGATGCCCACACCCTGGCAAGCGCCAGCGTCGACAACACAATCAAAATCTGGGATTTGAACACAGCAACTTGTACACAAACACTATCAGGACACAGCCACGCTGTAACAGCAGTCTGCAGGCTGGATGCCCACACCCTTGCAAGCGCCAGCATGGACAAAACAATCAAAATTTGGGGTGGCAACCAACGAGAAAAAGATAGGAAACCCAACTAGACTCATCGACGCGCTCTTGCCAAGCGCTCTTTTCACTGTGCCTATTGCCACTTGGCAGAAGAGTTCATATAGAGCCACTGGTAAAACAATGGAATGCTCCGAAGCGGTACTTGCAGATCAAGCTGTAGACATTTCAAAAACATGCCACGACAAAACATGAGAGAAGTGGTAGACAAAATCGTTTTTTTTCACCAAGAAAAAAATCAGGCACCTAAATGCATGTAAAAGTGAAGTGTTTCTCTATGTTTTCAGATGTTTTGCCAAGCTGTGCAACTGAGGTCAGCTCCACTGCTGCTTCGGTCGCTGGTTCGGAAGGTTCACCGGCACATTGTGCCGTGTCAGACAAAAATCACTTCAAAGAACCATGGGGTTTCATCAAAACTAGCCACAAAACCAATGTTCCCCAATGCCCAAAAACAAGACCATTTGGGCAGCAAAAACCGAGAAGCAGAATTGGGGACCAGCAAAATGAAGAAAAATGATGTCTTTTCCAAGTTGAGAATAATGCGTGGCACATCCATGCAGCCGTGTTTCACCTAATCCTGGTTGCTGTAAGGCTTCGCAGGGCCCAAACTGTCATGTAGCTGACAGCAGGTATTCTCACATGTTTCAGCCAAAATCGCTGAAAGAATAGGAGCAAGTGAGGCTTTGACCATCGAAAAGGAAAGATGACTCTCTAAGTGTCGGTTGTGTCTTTGTCACATGCTTAGCATGTCTTAGCATGTCTCAGTTGCATTGTTTGCATTGGGCATGCATTTGCGTTCCAAACCGTTCCCATATACTGATGGTGTGCTAAATAGTCAAGAATTTACCGACCCCTAAGCCACCCAATGCAAATAGGACTTGTCTGGTCAAATATTTCACTTTGTGCTGCGCTATTGTTTTGTGTGCTTGTGGATTGTGGCGTTTTCATCACAAAAGCAACCACGTTTTTACATTTTTTTTGGTTGCTTGCAAAGATGCCTTTTTATTCTCCAAGGATTTACTTGTGAACTTGTGTTCCCGTACACAATGGAAGAACTACATATGTTATTTTGAAGCAAGGGAAGCAACGTGATGAGGATGTGGTGATGTGCTGATGTGGGCTGTAACAGTCTGTAAATCGGAAGTGAAGCAAACTTCGATCATACATGGATTTTATAAATTACCGAAAAATACCTTTGGAACCCAACAATACCATGGAAAAATGAAGATTTTAAGCCCCACAAGAAATATGGGTTGTAAGTTTTAAGTTATAAGTTATAACCCCTCAAAATGCAGGAAAACGTGGGGTTCCCAAGGTTTTTGGTGGTATCTCCGCCAACTTTTCAGAGATTTAGTCCCGAATCTTCACAACAAAACATGAAGTCCTGAAAATTTCAGTTCCAAATCGCTCCTTTCCGAAAAAACCAAGCCGGATGTTTTTTTTGTCTAAGAGAGACAAGGGCAACCAAGTTGGATCAATGTGAGATCTCTTGAAAGAAACTCCGTGAACATCATTTCCGTTTGAATTTTCAGCTCCAACCCAAGGGAAAAAAGGGTTCATTCTTCAAAGAGGATTTTTTGGATGATGTATCTACATACATGTTCCCAAATGTTTCAAAAACCGCAGCAATGCCTCCGCGTTCACAGAGTTTTTGTTCCTCCAAAATTTTGACTTATCGAAGTTGCCAATTGACTCATATCGTGCATCTCCATGTGACTTGGGATTTTCCGCAAATTTGCTCCTTCACTATGGCTGAATTGAGGTGGAAGGGGTGTGGTGTGTGAAAATTGCTTGGATGATCAAGAAAGCATACTTTAGGTGAAAATGGTGGTTAGTAACTACACGGACCCCCGAAATTTAATGTGGCTGGAACCTGCAAAGTTACCAAAACCCAATAGGAAAGGATCAAACCTTCCAACCACCATTTTTTCAGGGGCTTTTGCTGTTAAACTTCAGGGTTTAAACAATTGGAACCATTTGGAAAGGGAATAAACCCAGTTAGGGACTTATTAACTATGGTTACGAACCACTTACTTAGTGGGGTGATCCTCCAAGTAGTAACGACACGGACCCCCAGGAAATTTAACATGGCGAAAACCTAAAAAAAATGGATGGTTTCCAACGCCGGAAGTTCATTCCTTTTGCCACAGGTCCATTTTCAGGTGAAGGATTTTCATGTGAAAAAATGTCACCCGACTGATCACCACCAAGTGATCCAAATTTCGTTGGTATAAAATATATAACCCATAGGATCCATGGGACTGGTAAAGTTACCTACATTTATGTACCATAAACATGAACCAAATGTAGCTAAATATATCAGTCCCATGGATGGTATGGGGAGTCTTTTCCTCACTTCAAGTGTAATGTTGGGGATATGAAATTCAAGTGAAAAACCTTGGATGATCAGAGGGAATGTTTCATGATTTCATTGTGAGGCGTCCCAACGTTCATGATTTTTTCCCTGGTCATCATGAGAAATCCTCAACGGTCATCCAGAAGATCCGTTGAACACGAAACGGTCATCCAAGTTGGACAAAACTAGAAGGATATACAGGGCAACAGCAACAGTACAAGGATATACAGGTTATTTCGTGAAATTGATTGGTGAGTCCCGCCATGGTGAAGGTTGAGTATGTCTCTTGGCCACTTTTGGCTCACTAACCCTCTCTTGGCCTGGCATCTGAGCTCACCACGCGTGTTGTCTTACAAGATCTGCGAATTCCGATATTTCCATCTTATTCAATTTCCAGCCAGTGCCTCAGCCTCTACTCTTGACAAGGCGCAGACATTTCATATAGCTTCTTTTGGAAGAAGTAAACCATCACGGGAGGAGTCCTACCAACTTCGAGACACCATGGGTACCGTTGTGTTCAAAGTTCAAACTGAGGTTTTACCTTGATGCTTTCGGTGACCATGAACATTCTGCATCTGGTTGTGGGCATGCCAAGAGATGTTGTGTGAAGACAGACACGACACGTTTCCAGACGGCTCCATGGCAAGAGCCTTGACCGCCCTTGCTGCATCAAAGGTCCTTGTGAATCTTGTGCACACGCTCAGAGATCAGAAGGCACAGGTGAATGGGTTAGAGAGCGATGCGTCTGGCAATGTTTCCGGGTTCCAAACAGAATCAGAAGAAGGAAGCTATACAATACTGCAATAGTATAGACTTGTAGAACTACAAGTAGAATCATACAAATCCAGTGTCCAAATTTACTGTTTTTTCCTTCAACCTGTTCTTCTGGCATTTTTAGTCACGTTTGAACCTGAGTTTGCAGGTTTCTGTGGTCCACAGCCGCAACTGTTGGGTCACTGTTTTGAGTTTTGGAAGTTGATCTGACAACTCAGATGTGAAGAGTTGGAGAGGTAAAGCCTTTGATTTATGACGAGTTCGATGGTGAGATTGCCAAGGATGACAATGCCAGAAGCTCGAAGTCAAATGCAAAAAGGCAATTTTCTAGATGAGCTGACAGTTCCGAGATGTTTTTGCCTTCAACTGTCTGAGGTGCACAGCTCCCAGAAGACGGTATCACATCTGGAGATCCGAGAGACCGCGGCTGCAGATGTGGATCGCTTGAACCACTTGGAACACTTGGACTTGTTCGTCCCGAAGCTGGAGGTGGTGACCAAGGAGTTGCTGATGGCCGACAAAACATGTGGATGTCCGAAGTATATTAGTTATATTTAGAGATTGACTTCAAACATGGGTATATAACTGATATAGTCATGCAGTGAATTTAGTGTGTTTTGTCTCGTAATTCCATGAGCTTCAAGAGAGTGGCATTTGAAGGTGTCAGTGGTCTTCCCCAGTTTCTGGTTTGCTTCACAAGCTCCCCGACCCCTTGCAGTCTCACCATTGAAGCCTTGCCTCCCAGGAGCTTGCAGAAGCTAAGGAGCTGCAATTGGACCATTTGGACTGCACCGGCACCTTGCCTCTCTCCGGATATTTCAAGGCTCAAGTTGTGGCGTGGTGAGTTTGCATGAAGGGAGCTGAAGATATGTGAGGCAGATGCCATTTTTCACACAGAGCCTATCACTTCTCACTTTCCTGAATCTGGACTGACACCCCGGCAGGTCTCCACAAAGCTCACGATTTCGGAGCCGTGTAACATCACTGCGGATCGTCGGGGCCAGGGCCTTAGAGAAATTGGAAAAACGGAGAGCTTTCGGAGGCGACAGAAATACGACTTTTTAGAGCTTGCCTGGAGTTGATGCATCATATATTTGCAGTTTCTGGGGATACAGTATGCTTTGAGACTATGGCCTATGGCTATGGTGTTACATGGTGTTAGGGGCTAGAGCCAGTCAGGGGATAATCTTTTTTGGAGATTGCAACAAATTCTGACTCTTCTGATTTTGATTTCCAGGGCACGTCTCAGCAGCTATCTCAACCACAAGCTCACAAATCCTAGTCTTATATCAATCTCTCTTCGTCCTCCATCCTCTTGACGTCCACCGTTTCTGTCTCATTCAACCTTCCCACCTGAACCACCGGACACGAGCCCGTGACCTTCAGAGGTGCGACGCTGTTCTTGGAGGCCCCTCTTCACTTCGGAGATCTCGAGTCGGTTGTCTTCCACGGAAACCTCTCGGTGATCGCCGTGCGCCGGCCGTTGGACGGGCCCTGCGTCCATCTTCGAATGGACGGCGTCGTCCAGCCCGGCGCAGAACTGCGCTTTGCCAACTGCGACGGTGGCGCCATGGCGGTGCAAGGAAGCCTTTTTATCCATGGAGACGTGCACATTCGCAACTGCAGTGCTGGTCGTGGTGGATGCTTGGGCTGAAAGTGGAGCCACAAGCAGAACTGTGAGGCATTGACTTTTGAGATACGGATAATTAGTATCATGCCAAGAATTTTGACTTACGAAGAAACTTGCCAAGTGGAACTATCTATTTTGGATCATCTCGATGCTCTGAAAGCGAAGGTTTCCCCAAATGCTTTGGCAGAAAGCCACAGCATTTGCTCGGCGGCAGGAGCCATTTTCGTAGCGAACACCTTCACCCAGTCCAATGGCACCGTGACCATCGAGAATTCGTCGGCCAAATTCGGAGGCGCGGTGCACCTTGGAGCTTCTTTTTGGGAGAGTTTCGAGATGTTGCTCGAGCTGGCTTTGAGGCTGTGGTATATAGGTTCATTTTAGTTGTGGTTTCCAGGGTTACGTACATCCTGTTTGATAGATTTGCTTGCTCAGAGATTCCTGAACAAATCTCTCAGAGAAGATTGTTCTAAATTGTGAGCAATCACATTGCTGCGCTGGAAGAACCGGTGTTGCCCTCATGCTGAGTGTCAACAGTATTGGGGCCATGCACACATATATACCATACATGTACATAACATGTACATGATTGCTGGGCTCGCCACCTGTGGCTCAAGGCAAAGACCTTCCGCAAGACGTAAGGTCAGGCATCAAAAAGGAAGTTGAGCGTTGGTCCGATATGACGAGCCTACAGACATAATTGTATACATTTCTGACCATATAGGCAGATATACCGGTGTCACCTCCGTTGACAGGGTATCAGCCGTATCGTACGCAATAGCCGTGAGACTAATCAAGTCATCACTGGTTGGGTTAAGGTAACTTACCCTCCAGATGTCAACGTCAGGGTCAATAGCAGAAACCCTGGAATTGGCTTCACCTACGCGAGTGCTACTAGCATCTTGACCGAAATGAGGTCAACGAGATCAGCCGTTAGTCAACCGCTTTCATGGAATCTGATTCAACATACGGTAGGTACACCGACGAACGTAGCACCAATGGATGTGAGTGAGAGATCGAGACCAAGCAAAAGATCTGATTATGTAAGATCATCAGTTGCATCAGCGTCTCCAAGGAGAAACTCCGGAGCGAGAGGATCTGATCAAGTACCGTTATCTGCTGATCAACGATTAGACATGTTGATAGCTGAATCTAGGAGTAACATACCCAGGGGAGGGGAAACATCACTGCGAGGGAATTGGTTGGGTGTTTTGAGCTCAATCCTTGGCCCATTACCGATATCACCAGCGATGAGACTGTAGGAGAGTTGACAACGTAGATGGAGGCCATAGAATTAGGGAGTCATCCCTGAATCAAGAGGTAGTTATGTTGACCCAAACGCAGCTGACATCCGAGTTTGAAGTGGCAGAGATGAATAGCCTAAGGGTTGAAGCTGAGGTTAAGCAACAAAACGTTGAACAGGAGTTATCTCAAGAAATTAATATGTTGCATTTATAGAGGAAATGAGGGCAAACTTTACGGTAGAAGATCAAGGAAGTATCCGTAGGATCGAAATGTTGGAAGATCAAAGAAATACAAAAAGATTCAAGCGTCAAGCTGAGGCTTATGTAGGAAGTCAAACTGAGGACATATCAAGGCTAAGACATGAGTTAGCACATGGTACCATGGAAATGAACAGTAGCAACACGAATAGACATAGGTTGCTAGAGGTAGAAAAGGAAGCAGACTGCAGAAACGAAAGTATTAGCTGCGAGTTATTACAGTCGAGAACTAAGTAACCAGGTCCCAACACCAGGAAGCCGAAATTTCCCTGATGCAAAATTGCCTGAAGGATCGAACAGCTATCTTCAATTCCGAGATTGCGAATCTTCAAGCGACGATCCAAAGTCGGAAGGACTCACAAGTACAAAGATCTGGCTTCGCTAAAGAAGAAATTCGAAACTACCTAATTAGGAAGTTGTCTCATTATCAGGATGAATTCAATCAGGAAAGTATTGCGGAGTGAGAATGACGTTGCTAAGTTGTATAGGAGTAGGTATGAGTCAATTACTCAGGTAACCACTGGCAGTGATCCGACCACGGATAGTGTAATCAATGCGTTGATGGGTAGGTTAGATAATGAAGAGAATCTCACTGTCTTCTACCGAAACAAGAGAGATGAGGCGGATCAGAGGAGTCTAGCAATTCAAATGAAACTAACAAGAGAGGAATCAGAATGGAAAAATACTGAGGACAAAATGATTCAAGTTGGGAAACGGCTTGAAGATACTGAAGCTAGAAGGAGTGAATCGGACAACTGGATTGAAAGCAGATCTGAATTAAGGGAAAAAGAAAGGAAAATTGCTTTCCTAGAGTCCGAAACAGATAGGCTTGATAGGAACGAACAAAGGGCTTCTGGTAGGAAGATTTTTGGGAAAATGGGGAAAATCAAAATCACCAAAGCGTCGATGATGATTTCGCTGAGGCTACTGAGGTTGGAAGAACCAAGCGAATCTAAATCTCGCATTTCCCGTAGGGAAGCTGACAAAGTCATCGTTCCTCCATGCCCGAAGTCACATGACCTAGATGGGCGGAAGAGTCAACCGTTATCGAACGTTCTGAGTGCATGTCCCGATACCGACCAAGACGCATTGATCTCCTGGATGGTGAAGCCTTCAAACTCCATCCTGACATTTCAGGCATGGGAGATTCCGGTGGACCAGTTTTACCACAATTGATGTGAAACTGGTGACTGCATTGACTGCTATGACCAACTTGTCTGGGGATAGAGGTCGTGAAGTAGGCCAGAAATCAAAGTAGTGAATGACTCTTGATCTTGCCCGAATGTCACCCCCAAAAGTTAAGAACGGAAGACAAATCATAGCGATGATCCTAAACAGATCTTACTTTCATGGGGAAGCATCTGTATGAAATGACGACCTTGGAGACGCGACGCTCAATTTGTTTAGGAACCAATGGATACATATCTTGTCATCTATGAGGGAAGACGACAAGCCAAGAGATTTGGCGCTCAGGGATACCCTGTTTTTTTTGTAAGATCAAAGGACCAACATCAGTGGCATTTGAAATCAGGTAGTACAGGAGTCTGAAAGAGGGTGCCCCGAAAAGACTTATGATTATCTGATGGAAATAATGGCAAGACCGATTTCTACCGAGAGGAAGGAGAAAAATAGACTTGACAAAGCCAAACAAATCCGTGAGTTATTGGGAGCTAAAGCACTAGCGGCCGAACGGCCTCCGAAGAAGGATGACAAACCCAAAGCGGACAAACCACCCAAAGGGAATAATAAGAACGCCGCGCCAGTCCTAGCAAAACCTAATCCCAAGGCACATGCTGAAAAGGGAAAGGGAAGGGAAAGGGTGGAAAGGGGAAAGAAAAAGGGAAGAGAGATAAGACTTTCAGAAGGGTGGTTGTCCTAAAGGGAAAAAGATTGCCAATTTAGTCATGCAAAGAAGCATGCCCCTTTTGGTTTCACTAATGGACCCGGGAATGGAAAAGGTGGCAGCCTGCTCCTCAAAAGTGTGTTTCTTGTATTCCAAGAGAAAGTGCGATCGTACTGACTGTCCTTACAAACATGACAGCGATGCAGCGCCTGCAGAAGCGGGGTCAGCGAAGGCAAAGGCAGCTCCAGAAGGCAACGCCAAAGCTGCAGCCGCTAAAGCCAAAAGCGCAGCGGTGGTCGTCGAAGTATCTAGGAGACATAGCAATGGCTATTTGTCTGATTGGCCCGACAATGATGACCCATCTCCAGTTGCAGCAGGGAAAGTCTTACATGAAGGACGAATGGGATTGTACTTAAGGACAACATCGTGAAGATCAAGAGGAACCCCGAAAAAATAACCATTGATGTGGGATCTGACACCAAGGGACTTCCCAAGGGAAACGGATCAAGAGATCAGTGTTTGATCATCTAATTGCCAGAGCAAGAGCCAAGGTGTTGAACAATGAAATCATCGGGAGAAAACCTGAAACAAAAGTCATCATCGGAAAAGGCCAATCGACTGGCTGAGAGCATGGTAAAGCATGAGGTAAGAAGTCAAAACTCATAGGGATACCATGTGCCTCCGCAGGTACCAATGGGAAGTCAGTAAGATTCATCATGGACACAGGATGCGGACATGATCTCATATCACAGAGGAAAGTCAAAAGAACTTGGTTTGGAAACATTCCTCGACGATGCAAGCTACATGTTCTGAATCAGACACCGGCAGTCTTGTCAGCAGGAAGTGGTTGTACCAAAGAGGGTTATTCATTTGTGTGGCCCAACAGTGAAGACATGAAACCTGTGATGGTAAGTGATGACGGAATCTGTACTTTCCTTGAAGTAGATGGGGACATCCCATATCTGATCCCAGGAAACGTCCCTAGTGATGACAACGCTCAGGAAAATCAAGACAGACTATTGAAACACCTTGAATCTCATGTAAAGGATTAAGAAAGGACAGAATGATAAAGATGACGTCAATCCAAGGGCAACTGCTGGAGAGGAAGGAGGACCATCCGCGGACCATCATGCTGAAGATCAGGAAGGATTGATAGAAGTAGAAGTAGACAGAGGAGCATCAAGATATGCAAAGCGCGGAAGCCTCAAGAGAGCGTTGGATCACCTAGTGACACACAGATACAGTAACCCTTGTTGCGATTCCTGCAAAAGGGCGAAGATGAGACATTTCAAAACAAGGAAAGGAGCATTCAAAAGAAAGTTGACAAAGTTTGGGGACCTAATAGCGTTTGACTTCGTAGATATGGGTAAGGCGACTGAAATGGGATGGAGAGATCACAAGGAATTATTGGTTATAATTCGAGATAGATACACCGGGATGGAAAGGAAGGTGATTTGTGCCTACTCCGATAGTGCGCTGTCGTTCAAGGCAGCCATGAATGAGATGGGCATACCTCTGGACAAATCTCTCCTTGGAAGAAGTTTCAGGAACAGCATTGCTGAACGGAACAACCTGCGCATTCTTGATACTGCGTCCACACGCCTTGTGCGTGGGGTTGCTAGCGTGTTTTTGGCCGCGAAGGACCATCCTACGATCCCGATACATATCATGATGAGTGGTTGGAGTGGGAAAAGTTCGTTAGCCATCAAGAAGGACCAGGTGTAATGTCATCAGATGGATCAACATGTTCTCATGATGGGTATGTACCGTTGATAATGCGGAGATAGCAGTAGCATCATTGAAGGGAAAGAAAAAAGTAAATGCTCCATCGATGCCATGCATTAACTTTGATGTTGTACATGATCACCGTGAGAAGGTATCTCACCAACAACTGCCATTTCCAGCAGAAGTTTCAAGACCAGTATATGAAGGAAGCAAAAGTTGGAGAACTTGAACCCCGAAGCACTAAAGAAAATGAGGGATGAATGGAATGGTCTTACTGAGCAAGGTACTTTCGAGTTCAGAACGAAGAAGGCACCATTAATCATGGAATTTGATACCATAAGAAATGAAGCTAAACAGAATGATGAAGAAGTCCATTTTGGGAGAGCTCTTGGGATTGTGGTAGGGAGACATTAGCAATTACCCAAAGAAGGAAGTTCAAGGGTAGTGCGGTATTTTTGGGAAACACAGTAACCAATCAGAATTTTGAAGCTGCGTTCTTCCAAGATCTTGGAATTCACCGGCAACATTCGAAGCTGCTCGATGGGTGGACCTTTATGGTCTCCGACATGTTAGCTGATGCCATACGTGCATACATTCAGGCATATCTCAAGGGACCACGGTTCTTTGTGGAGTTACCGCCCGAGGCATGGCCTTCATGGGTCAACCTGCAAGATTAACGCAGACCTGTTGTCAGATTGACAGGATCTCTCTACGGACACCCTGATTCAGGAACAATGTGGGAGCAGCACTGGGGCAAAGCAGTTAAAGAAGTAGTAGGGTTTGTAGGAATGGCCATCGACGTACTACCGTGGGGAAATGGGCTATACTTCTTGTGGTATATGTTGATGATCTGAAACTGGCCGGTCCACAGTCGAACATGTGCTTATGACTTGAACATCGTTCACCCCATTCTGCCCGTAGGCGAAAGCGGTAGAAGCATCTTGTGCACTGAAGTAAGTCTGCGACCTCTTCATCGAAATCATTCTTTGTCGTGCTGGAAACCTTGGTCAGATCACAAACAGAGAGGCCTCGTGATGGAATCTGACAGCTGTCTTTCCACCCGATATAGCTTCCAGGATATTGAAGTGCAGTGGGCTCTCTAAGTCAGGAACCTTGTCGTCCCAATCTGAGTGAGAGAGATCTTCTCTGAATTCCCGTCCAGGTTGGAGGTCTACTTGCTGGATCTTGTCCATCACCTTACCTTAAATATCAACCACCGCATTCCTCTTCTCTCGAGTGTAGATGTCTGCCGTGGACTCCGTCTGCCAATTCGCCAGGTACAGACCGATTCCCAGTTGGTCGGAACGAGTGCCAAGTGAGAGGTGCAACCAAGGAGTGGTCCACCCCTGTCGAACCATCCTTGAGCCACCGCAGGCTTCTGTCACTTGTACGCGGTCTATCCACGAATCTTCCTGAACAAGATAGCAGGGTCAAGGTTGTCCACCAGTCTTCCCCTGAGAGGGATAACTTGGGTGCGATCAAATACCAACAAAGAGCTTACAGCGATCGTTACCAAGCTGAAGATCCCACCGCCGCTTCCAGGAGTGAAGGTGTTTGAGGAGCCCTGCAATGGCTGGGTTATGGCTGTAGCCATTCGAGCTTCGAGTGGACATTACATCAAGGTGAAGTTAGACCCAGGGATGATGCTGATGATGATGATGATGATGATGATGATGATGATGATGATGATGATGATGATGATGATGATGATGATGCGTCGCCTGGGGCCTCAAAATACAGCAAAGTTCCAAGGAGCGTACCAGGTAACATCACCAAAAAATCTGTCGTCCATCCTCAAGAACGGATTGGTTCCAGGTGGGGAGAAGGGCAAGAGATTGATGAGTTTCTTTGGAGTGTTTCCACCATGGGATGAAAGGAACAAAGTGACGAGGACACGGTCACCGATCCCAGGTGGTTTTTACATGCTGATTGTGTACATACCGCCAACTGATCTTCAAGAACTCAAAGATGACCTTAGGACATTGTCAGCCAAAGATGTGATCGATACGAACCAAGCTCACGAATTGCAGCAAAGCTGGCATTGTACTGGGTCCCTCTTGGCCAACATTACTCAGGCTGCCTGGTATGAAGCGCGTGTGCTGTCTGGCTGAGAATCCATTTTGCTTAGCCTTGTGCGTCAATTGCGACGCTGAATTTTGGTCCTCGGGAAGATATCAAAGAACTACACCAGAAGCAGGACTAAGGAATAGATGGGACAGAGAAAGGGTCATGCAGAGTGCAAAAGAGGTATTCAGAAAGGCCACAGAAACATTAAGGAGACTCTCTGGAAAAGAGAAGACGGGGATCGAAGAAGATGAAAAGGAAATTGGAAAAGAAGTGGGTAAATTGGTGCAAGAGACCATCAAAGTCGAAGAATAAAAAGACAAAGCAGACGAGCCATCTTTCCCAAAAGAAGAGCCTGAAGAAGAATCCAAAGGCGACAGCATCCCAGGGGAAGATCTTTCCATGTTTGAAAGAGATTTGACTTTGCCAGAAGAGGGAGCCATGTGTATCGATAGCAACATTCAAGCCGCAAAATGCATGGTTGTGCACCTTATGAGAAGGGTTCACTGAGGGGTCAACACATGTTGGAAATTCAATGTTGCCATAACCCGTGAAAAGAAGTCAGACTTCTGGCAGAAAGCGTATAGACCAGAAATCACGGGAGGAGGTTATCCGGTAGAGGCTGGATCACTGGAGAACCGGAACGTTTCGCTCCATTCGAATACCTCGAAAGGCGCAGGAAGCACTTTAATTACAAGCGCAAATCGAGAACACCTGGTCACTAGAGCATGCGCGATGCAAGTTCTGATTCACAAGATCAGATGGGCCATCTATCGCACTGGCATGGACACAAAGAAGTTCAACGACATGATTGAACACAATAAGGATCAAACGGAAAACCAGAAGGCGAAGAAGTCATTTGGGTAGCGCCGGACAAATCATGGAGGCCATCATGGTCCAGAAGAATGGCCCCAGCTACACCACAAGGCCAAAGCTGATCAAGTTGGTAACTGGGTGTGATACCTTTTCAACACTGGCGCTACTCGTGGGAGATCCAATGAACACCTAGACGGATCAGGAAGTGACATGAATTTTCTAATCAGTTTGGACTGAGTGATCTGAGGGGGCCAAACAAGTTGATTCTCGAATGACTCTCGACCGGGAAAACATCCCTAAAAGACAACTGATTGGAAATGAAGACTACAGAGCAAAAGTGCTTCAGCTCACGTTTGCCCCACAAGAACAGCAAACACCTTCGCGCCGCAAAAACTATGTAATCACCACAGAATGATGAGCCCATGGGAGACCAGTTTAAGGATGGAGCGGCTCCACCTGGTGTTTGAGTAGGAGCTAGTGCAAAAGTTCATGCTGCAAAATCAAGCACCGAAGGCGATGCCAGAGCAACCGACTGCTGGCAGAAGACCAGCGGATCCACCAGATCCTTCCCAGTCGTGGCAAGAGAGCAGCCATTCCCCACAATCACCAATATATCCCAACCAAGGTGAGAAAGGGAAAGGCAAATGGAGCGAGTACCAGGGAACTGGGAAAGGTTCTCAATCGTCATCCAAAGCAAAGGATGGACCCGTTGAAATCAAGGTGGATGGGAATATCAAAGAGACTGGACGAGAGCCGGGCATTAGTTATGTTTCACACCTGTGACTTCTTAGCTGTGTGAAGTTCCGTAGTTGTTCTTTTCAAACGCATGAACTTGAGGTAACTCAGTTTCAAGCACCGCGGTAGATTTATTGCATGCCCAAAAGCAAAAACAGGGTGATGTATTCGTCCTCAGCGCTAATTAGTTTCTCAATTTCAAGCCAGTTGCTAGGGAGGCCGCCAGCACATGTGTGACCCACTGTAGAGAAAATACCGCCCACGGGGGGTGTCAACAGTATTGGGGCCAATGCAGACTTACCATATATATGTACATATCATATACATGATTGCTTGTGCTCGCCACCTTTGGCTCAAGGCAAAGACCTTCCGCAAGACGTAAGGTCAGGCATCAAAAAGGAAGTTGAGCGTTGGTCCGATATAACGAGCCTTCATACATAATTGTATACATTTATGACCATATTAAATTAGCAGATATACCGGTGTCGCCTCCGTTGACACTGAGAATTTTGAATTCCATTCACTTGCCAAGTGGAGCAGTATTTAATTTTCCGTTTTAACTGGATTGAAAGTGAGGATTTCCCAAAACGCTTTGGCAGACAACCGCAACATTTGCTCAGCCGCAGGAGCCATTTACGTAGAGGGCGCCTTCACCCAGTCTGACGGCACTTTGGCCATCGCGGATTCGTCGGCCGAGCAGCATGGAGGCACGGTGCACCTGGGAGCCTTCGGGAGAGTATAGAGATATTGCTTGAGCCGGCTTGAGGCTGTGGTAGGTTCATTTTAGTGGTGGTTTCCAGGTTAGGTAAATCGTGTTTGATGGATTTGCTTGCTCAGAGATTCCTAAACTCCCAAACAAATCGTTTAGGGAAGATGTTGCAAACAATGAGATCTCTGCGATGAACAACCGGAGTTGCTATCATGCCGAGAATTTTGACTTCCAATCGCTTGCCAAGTGGAGCAGTATTGTCCAGTTTGGATCATCCGGATGGTACGAAAGTGAGGGTTTCCGCAAGCTCTTTGGCAGAGCCACCGCATTTGCTCGGCCGCAGGAGCAATTTTCGTATTCAAGACCTTCACCCAGTCCGATGGCACAGTGACCATCGAAGATTCATCGGCCAAGATGGACGGAGGCCGGTGCACCTTGGAGCGTCTTCGCGAGAGTTCGAGATGTTGCATTTATATAGCTGGCTGTGAGGCTGTCTGGTATGTTGATTTTAGTTGTGGTTTCCAGGTTACGTACATCCTGTTTGATGGATTTGAAAGCTTATATAGATTCTTTTTACAAATCTTTTAGAGAAGATGTTGCAAACAATCAGATCGCTGCGATGAACAACCGGAGTTGCTATCGTTCCGAAAATTTTGACTTCCAATGCACTTGCGAAGTGGAGCAGTATTTTGCATTTTGGATCATCTCGATGCTATAAAAGTGAGGGTTTCCTCAAGCTCTTTGGCAGACAGCCACAGCATTTGCTCGGCGGCAGGTGCCATTTACGTAGCGAACGCCTTCACCCAGTCCGATGGTAAACTCACGATCGAGAATTCGTCGTCAGAGATAGGAGGCACGGTGCACCTTGGAGCGCCTTCGGGAAAGTTTAGAGATGTTGCTTGAGCCGGCTTGAGGCTGTGGTAGGTTCATTTTCATTGTGGTTTCCAGGTTAGGTAAATCGTGTTTAATGGATTTGCTTGCTCAGAAATTCCTGAACAAATCTCTCAGAGAGTGTTCCAAATTGTGAGCAAACACATCGCCGCGCTGAAGAACCGGTGTTCATATCATGCCGAGAGTTGTGACTTCCAATGCACTTGCCCAGTGGAGCAGTATACTTGGATGTCCCAGGAAAATAATAAATGGGTTAACCTATATATGTTAGGGTTACGCCACATTTACTAACGATTTCCTCACACTTTGGGTCATCCAAGTTTGGATCATCTCGATGCTACAATGTGAAGATTTCTCCAAATGCTTTGGCAGAAAGCCACAGCATTTGCTCGGCCGCAGGAGCCATTTACGTAGGGGACACCTTCACCCAGTCTGGCGGCACACTGACCATCGAGGATTCGTCGGCCAGTTCTCACGGAGGCACGGTGCACCTTAAAGCGCCTTCGGGAGAGTCTCGAGATGTTGCTCGAGTTCCAGGTTACACATCCTGTTTGATGGATTTGCTGGCTCAGAGATTCCTAATCTAAACAATTGAGAACTTGCTGTGCTTGCGCTGCACTTGCAAGGAGTATGTGTGCAGACATTCACAGCCAAAATGGTACTGCCATTTTGGCTCAAGCTTGTTTCTTTGCGAGGGAAGGAAAACTTTGAAAGTACTCTTTGCTTTTCCGTCGCTTGTGTATTTGACCGCAATGGGTTCCACCCCAATGGTCATTGACAAGACTCAGGGACCTATGCCAGTGGATGCTCCACCGGCTGTGACGAAGGTGCTGATGCTTTCCAGCACGTGGAGGCTGTGATGAAGGATGATGAGGACATGGAGAACTCAGCCACAGAGTTTCTTGAGGAACAACATGTGGCAGACCTGGCTGCCGCTGCTCCTGACTTTGAAGGAGTCCTTGAAGGCAATGCGGAACGGCTCCCAATTTTGATACCCCTTCAAAAGGCTGCAGCCTCCTCTGCTGCGGCTGCTCCAGCAGGAGAGATGGCGACTGGTGCGAAACATCAATGGAAGGTGTTTGGAAGAGGAACCAAGAATCAGAGTTCTGCGACATTGAGACCATTCCATCTGTCTCCTTTGGCAGAGTGGTGAAAGCTTATACGGCAATGAAGCACCTCACATTGTTGGACACCAACGGCCTGGAGTTGGAGAAGACCGATCCACACCTCAATGCCTTCGGTGCTTCACTGATTGGCCTGTTCCAGAACTCTTTGGAATACCCACCCTGCACCAGCTTGTGGCGCTGTTGGGGGTGGTGTTTTTCTTGGTTTCAATTTACATCCGGTGTGGAGCGGCTCGATGGGGCCGGGTTGGTCACAAAGGGTCACCACTCCACACACACACACACAGGATGTTCTTCTTTTGGACTGGGTTGTGAACCCCTGACACAAGTGTTCTGGAACCAGAACTTTGGCACACCGTTACTGACAGTAAAAGGTGGCTGGCTTTTACTGGTTGACCATTTTCTTGATGTATGCAGACATACCTTTTAGAGAAGATGTTGCAGACAATCAGATCATTGTACTGAAGAAACAGTGTTGATATCATGCTCAGAATTGTGACTTTCAAATCACTTGCCAAGTGAAGCAGTATTGTCCAGTTTGGATCATCTCGATGCTATGAAAGTGAGGGTTTCCTCAAGCTCTTTGGCAGAAAACCACAGCATTTGCTCGGCGGCAGGTGCCATTTACGTGCAGAACACCTTCACCCAGTCCGACGGCACACTGACCATTGAGGATTCGTCGTCAGAGATAGGAGGCACGGTGCACCTTTGAGCGCCTTCTGTGAGCCGGCTTGAGGGTGTGGTAGGTTCATTTTAGTTGTGGTTTCCAGATTAGGTACATCCTGTCTGATGGATTTGCTTGCTCAGAGGTTCCTGAACAAATCTCTCAGAGAGGATTGTTCCAAATTGTGAGCAATCACATTGAAGAACCGGTGTTCATATCATGCCGAGAGTTGTGACTTCCAATGCACTTGCCCAGTGGAGCAGTATTTTCCATTTTGGATCATTTCGATGCTATGAAAGTGAGGGTTTCCTCAAGCTCTTTGGCAGAAAACCACTACATTCGTTCGCCCGCAGGAGCCATTTTCGCGAACACCTTCGCCCAGTCCGATGGCAAACTAACGATCGAAAATTCGTCGGCCGAAGTATACGGAGGCGCGGTGCACTTTGGAAATTCTTTTAGGGAGAGTTTCGAGATGTTGCTCGAGCTGGCTTTGAGGGTGTGGTAGGTTCATTTTAGTTGTGGTTTCCAGGTTATGTACATCCTGTTTGATGGATTTGCTTGCTCAGAGATTCTTTATACAAATCTTTTAGAGAAGATGTTGCAAACAATCAGATCGCAGCACTGAAGAAGCGGTGTGTTGCTCTCATGCTGAGAATTGTGAGTTCCATTCACTTGCCAAGTGGAGCAGTATTTTCCATTTTGGATCATCTCTATGCTATGAAAGTGAAGGTTTCCCCAAACGCTTTGGCAGAAAGCCACAGCATTTGCTCGGCGGCAGGTGCCATTTACGCGAACATCTTTACCCAGTCCGATGGCACTTTGACCATCAAGAATTTGTCGGCCAGGGAAGCTGGAGGCGCGGTGCACCTTGGAGCGCTTTTTGGGAGAGTTTCGAGATGTTGCTTGAGCTGGCTTTGAGGCTGTGGTAGGTTCATTTTAGTTGTGGTTTCCAGGTTACGTACATCCTGTCTGATGGATTTGCTTGCTCAGAGGTTCCTGAACAAATCTCTCAGAGAGGATTGTTCCAAATTGTGAGCAATCACATTGCCGCGCTGAAGAACCGGTGTTCATATCATGCCGAGAGTTGTGACTTCCAATGCACTTGCCAAGTGGAGCAGTATTTTCCATTTTGGATCATTTCGATGCTATGAAAGTGAGGGTTTCCTCAAGCTCTTTGGCAGAAAACCACTACATTCGTTCGCCCGCAGGAGCCATTTACGTAGTGAACACCTTCACGCAGTCCAATGGCAGACTAACGATCGAGAATTCGTCGGCCGAGGTATACGGAGGCGCGGTGCACCTTGGAGCCTCTTTTTGGGAGAGTCTCGAGCTGTGGTAGGTTCATTATTGATTGTGATTCCAAGGTTTCAGTTGAGTTTGATGCGTTTGAGTGCCGTGATATTTAGATCAACAATAAAGTGATAGTTGAGCTGCATAGTTTTGCTTTGGTTTTTGTTATTGCTTGGGTTTTTTGAAGCGTAGGTTACTTTTCCACGTGTATCGAGTTTTCAGGCTCCGGTAGGATTGATCATGCTTGCCATGCCACAGGATCCTTTGCATGGTTTGAGTATTTTGCTCGGAGTACTGAAACATGCAAAAAGCTGGACATGGTGGTGAGCAGCAGAGACTTTGAACTGTCGTTTAGCATTGACAAGGATTTCGAAAGCGATGTTCTTACTTTTTTGCACGCGGCAAACATAAGATGATGGAAGGCTTCCTGAAAGCTGCTAGAGAATCTGTGGAAATCCATCGCGACTCGGAGTGTTGTGGAAGGAGGGTCTTCCATTTCAGCGAGCTGTAAGGAAATTCCTGGAGACAGTTGGAACATGTTGGAATTCGCAACGACGACATGATGGCGGTTGCATGTTTGACTGAAATTTTTTGCCGCAGGTGCCATAATGATGCGAAATTTTACATCGACAGGGGGCAATCTCTCTATCAGAAATGCCACCGCGAGATCTGGAGGCATCGAGTTATTTCAAACATGTCAAGTTCAAACGGATTCAAATCGGCCGCTGCAGTTTGTTTTACCCTTTCTCCCATAATCATGGTTCAGTGGAAAATTGGGCCCCTAAATGAAAGGAAACTCATATTGGAGGGACCCATTTTCCACTTCCATGATTATGGGAGGAAGGGTAATTACTTTGGAGAGTTTGATGGTTTCTCCCTATAGTGGTGTTCGATGTTTTAGTGATTGAGGTGGCATGGAGGTTGGTGGCAATCTTGTTTTGGTGGACGCAGCTGTATCCTTTCACCACTGCTACTCGGAGTCCTAGCGTTGAGTGTGGGGTGTACGTCCGTCATCGAAAAAAGACAGGTAATTTGGGGACGTCCCATACGTTGCTCCCTTGGTTTAAACTCATGGTGTCACCTGTATTGGTTGAATGGTTGGGTTCCAACGATGACACGTACAGGTGAAATCCCAGAATGACTTCACCGTCAATCCACGCCTTTTGTGCAGCTTCACCCTCGCATCAGTGAGTTGTGGTTTCTTTGTCATCCGCCTGAGGCCACGCTCGGGAAGATGGAGGTGGCATTCGAGCGTCTGGAAATGTGGATGCCACCAACACAACTCTTCTGTTTTTACGTACGATTCTTTGATGAATTTTGATTGGGACCACTTTGATGTTGCAGGTGTCACGCACTGCCGATCTACATCGAATGAAGTTGGAATTATTTTCGGTGGTTTTCAAAATTCATGGCCTTTGAATCACACACACGCACGGTTCGACGTTCGACAGAATGGGGAAAATCCAATTGGTGATTCACTTCTACTCAGCGGTGAGTCGCAGTCACAGTGAGCTGCTGCGCTAAACACTAATTTACTCAACTTCAATTAAAGGGTTGACATGAAAACATCGACGTCGCTTTGCAACCCCGGAGCATTGCTGCGAAACTTGGGTTTCGCTTTGCCTTGGACCTTTTGAATCACAAAATTCCCTGCTGTGGGGGAATTTTACGGCAACTGCTACTGTCCTATGAACTGCTACTATTTGGATCTATTTTGATCATTTGCCTGGCAGCAATAGAGCCACCAATGATTCGTGACGGTGAAAAATAATGTTGTAATATATTGATTGCAGATGAAGTATAGTGTGGTATGTGTCTTTGCCATGCACATGAGATACCACTGACTAAGGACAACAGATAGCGGACATGGGGCAGTAACTTGGCTGGTTTTTGTACCTTGAGCCACCCTGGCCTTGAGCCACCTGGTCTGAGGGGTGATTTCTCAGGCACTCATGGCAAAGGACCTCAAGCAGCATGGAGGAAAGATGGTGATTCTAAACAATTCCGCTGGTGCCGTGGCTCAAAACTGAGAGAACTTCGGTGGAACAGATGTGATATGACGCCATTTGCACAATTAAGCAACAGCATTTGTGCCACAGGTGCTTTGCATGTCAACATGTGGAAAAAAATCAAGAATTGACAGAGGCAAATACCTGCAGTTTGCCTGGGCCAATGTTTTGTTATGCTATATCACTATCCCTAACTGCAACACGGTATTGGTAGGGTGTGATTTGTTGCTGAGGCCAAGAAATCATTTCTGTGGCAAACTGGGCTACGGACGGTGCAGTCCGACTGGAACATTGCAGATCTGCTACGTTCCTGATGTCGGTGCAAAATGCCAGCTTGACTGGAGTTCTAAGCAGCGACAATTGCTCGGGAGCTGCAGGAACTCTGGTCTCCCAGGGTCCGGTGACCCTACGACTCTCAGCTAAGCTGGTGGGATGTTTCCGTTATGCTTCCAGGTTTGCAGGTTTTGGATGCTGAAGAATTCGCGCCGCTATTCGGTCTTACATCGCCAACACCGAGGAAATGCCGTGTTCAGCAAGACCAGTGCGCCGCAAGTCAGGCTTGGCCGACAGCAATTCTTCTGCCAATGATGGGAATTGTACGGCAAGGATTTGACCTTTGCTCGAATATATCAGATATACCAGTCGTTTCGTCAAATTTGGTTTGGTGCTTAAGGATATATCAGTATGTCGCCGATTTGTACTATCATTATCCAGCTGAAAGGCAGAAATTGAGTTCATGGGGTGTTGGGCCTTGGCTGAGATGTCCAGGGCACCGGAAGTAGAAGCGCGCAACTGGACGGTCGTGGGAACAGAAGCCTGGATATCCAGCAACATGGCAACTTGGTGAAAGTAAGTGAATGAAGGGTGCTCAGCAGGCTGGTGAAAGAGGTTGGAAGAGGTCAATGGCTTGGAATGGTGATCCAGTCGATGTGTCATAGTGTCAGCTCAGGTTTCTTATCTCGACAAGATCGACTGCGACCCAGTTTTTGGAGGTCTTGTCACTGAAGATGGAGTAGGTTGTAAAACCTGCAATCCTGGTTTCACATTTGTGAAGCGCGCAGGCCCAGGCCAGGATGCAGCCATGAAAGCAATTGAAACAGCTTGGTGCACCCGGCCGCGTGCAGGCGTTACCGTAGAGAACAAGACCAGCTGGCAGCAGTGCCGCAATTGCCCTGATGGGGCCGCCACATGCAACGCCACTGCCGTCCACATGAGCCCTGGTTGCTTGGCATGCAAAGAGCTGGAATGCATGCTGCACGTTGTACTTCTGGCCATTGACCGAGGAGTATCAAAATGTACTCAAAACCCCAATAGTCCTAAGTCATGTGGTCAGCTATAAAACATGTTTATATAATATAAATTTTTCGATTTGCCCGAAACTTTCACGAAGTTTGTTGCGAAATGATACAACATTTGGCTGGATTCAAAACATGCTACTCCCAAGTCATCTGGGCTTGATCAAGCAGCTTATTTACCAGCCTCAAACTGTTGATACTATCGACAACATGGAGGTCTCACAGGTCGTACAGTTCTCACACCGCAGTCATCGGCATGAGCAAAAATCACTTCGATACTCACCTCTGACTTGGGACGTCAAAACTTGGGAGTAGGCAGCGGGTACTCGTATCTTCCACAGCCGTTTTGGCTACCCATTTTTTTCATTTTTTTCCTCGTTTTTTCCACTAAAAGCATATTTGCACATATATCACAGATGATCATATCTGCCACTCTGTGTTTTCACCCATTCATTATATATGAATAAACATTATTGTTTTGGGCAAGCCGTCCTTAAACATGTTTTTGTTGCATCCACATGGCTAAGCCTGGTTTTGTTTGGCATGTTTTACTTCCAAGTCACCAAACACATTAAGGAACATAGACATACACCACATGGACATGCCGACATGGCCATGGGCACGGACATGGATGAAATTATTCGAGTGTTTTGTCTTGACTCCTTAGCATTCTGAAATGCCTCACCAAAGTACTCGAAGGACAAACAAATCGTAGGTCATCTGGCTGTACATTCAAATCAGAAAAAAACTGAAAAAACATGTTCGAAAATTCAATATCCTAGAGAATCGAAATAGAATTGGAACTTGGAACACGTGTAGAAATCACATAAGCAAGCACGACAAATCACATTTTGTTCATAAAAGACATGAAAACACAAAGCATAGCGTTTAACACATACATTCACACTACACAAGGAATACAAAAGGATTACACAGGCCATACACGGGGCAGACTCCATCCTGGCATATACAATGGGAACGCGTACCGGGACTCTGTCAGAGTGGATTTTTACGGGGAAAACACAGATACAGAGACATTATCACGGGGAAACGCAAAGGGGACACAAGGAAAACCTATGGCACTATGGAACAGCCCGAAAAAGACACATGGCTAAAAACACACAAAACAATGTAATGCACAGACACCACATGGACATGGATGAACTTATTCAAGTTTTTGTTTTGACACCCACCATTTGAACATGCCTCACCAAAGTAATTGGAGGACCTACGACTCCTAGGTCATCTGGCTGTACATGTGCCAGATGTGCCACATGTGCCCCAGCAGTGACCAGCTACTAGACAAGGACATGCTGACATGGACATGCGGACCTGAAGATAAACGGACGTGGACAAGGACAGCGGCACGTGGACATGGACATATATACTTGGACATGGACATGCGTGTGGGCGTGGACAGGGACATGCACATGCAGACATGTACATGCAGCAGAGATGCAGGAATGCAGACATGCGGACAGGACGGGACATGCCCGGCATGCCACAACAAAGTATTTGGATGACATGAAACAAGGGTGCCCCCAAGTCATGTGAAAATAGACAGCTAAAAATAGGAGAGATGATCATTGACATCATCAACCTTCAAACTCGGGTTTTTCCTCGTTTTTGAGCAGTGAATGCAAATGATTCGGGAGGCAGTGTTAAATGGTTTATGCCAGATCCTAAGTCATTTGGTTGTACATGTGGCCACCATTGACTCGCTACTCCCCAGTTATCGGTATCCTTAATCCTTCATTTTGTATGAATTTGCTTGGTCTCTTTGATGTGACATCCTGTGACACGAGGTCTACTTTCAACAGATTTTTGCTTGATGTCCGAGGCTTGATGGTTGATGCACCCGACATCACGCGGTCTTTGCATTGCCCAAATCCTTTGGCTTGCCCTGGTGGGCTACTGTCAGCCAATGAATCCAAGCCGATGTGCTCTCCAGGTGGGGTGAAGGAAACATGTGGAGTACCACAAGACGCCATGAACCTCCTAGCTTGGCATGTTTCTTGATAATGTAAATGCATCAATAACCATTGCCATATATTTATGTGATATTATATTTGTATATTTGTTGGAATTCGGATTGAACACCTTCAACACATTCTCCGGCTATATGCTTTCACACTTGAGTTTGGTTAGGGGTTAGCCATGGTTAGCCTAAACGTCAACTTGAAATTGAAATTCTGATAAGTTCTGCTCATTTCCAAGGGAAGTTGGCCTAAGCTTGGAACCTCAAACTGCAGGATACGAAGGGCCTGGGTGCAGTAAATGTGCAGTGGACTTTGCGCGCACAGATAGCAATGTCTTCATTTGCATGAAATGTGTGGCTTGGCTCCTGCTCAAAGGTCTTTCATGGCACAGATATGCTGCATAGAATATTTGCAAGACATACTTGTTCAAGACTTTTGCATTGAATCTATGTGCATGTCTGGATATGAAATCAAAAGGACGGGTAGAAAGACCGTTCATTTGGCACTAGTGGCACTGAATGTGGGGACATGGACCCAGATTTGCATGCATGCCTGCAAGCGGGGGTTGTGAGCTTGCTCTGATTCTTTGTGGGGGCTACTTCTAAGGCCACAGATACTCTTTCAAAAGTGAAAGAACTGTTGGTATTTGTGGGAAACGATGCCCTGATCTTTGCAATCTCTGCAGTTTCTTGACTCGAGCTGGTGGATGAAAATGTTGAACCGGTCAGACCGCCACAGACTTGGTGCTGCACCGAGGCAGGCGTCATCAGCGCGCAAGGGCGCAACAAAAATAGCAACTTGAACTTGATTCCGAATTGCTTCCATGCGCCCCGAGAATCTCACCAACCTTAATATCTGCCATCAGTTCAAGCCTTGATTGTTAGGAATTGAATCCTTTTGATTGGGGCAGGTGATCCGAAATTGATTCGTTTTTGCTGAGGTGCCGTTTTCCTCAATCAGCTGATGGCCTTCGCGGCTGTGATTGCACCAGCTCTGCTGGCGCTGAAGCAAACCAAGACGCTGAAAGATCAGCTGAAATGGTTACAACAACTTCTCCTCGCGGCCTCGATCCCAATTCAGGCGGTGTCCCTGGATTTCGAGTCCTGAGTCCTAACCTGATGCAACCTGTATTAATCAGCTTTTTGCAGAGATATTGTATGGTAAATAGACTGATACATGTATGTACATGTGAGGGAAAAGGTAAATAGAGAAGCTTGAGAATGGCATTATTTGAGAGATTTTGCGGAGTCCTGAGTCCTGATTTGATACTTGTGATCTCTGGGACAGGTTGGAGATGGGGAGAGTAGCACAGCGGTCTCGACCGAATGCTTGCTAATGTGGCCTGGCAGCAATGGGGGAAAGCTTGCGGGGTATTGGATGGCTCATGGATGCTCATAGGAGTCATAGTCATAGTAGCTTTCTATTAGTTCCGGTGGCCACAGGGGTAACCTCATGAAGAGGCTGGGTGAGAAGTCCCACAGCTGGGCTTCTTAACTAAACTTTACTCACTGTAAAGTGACTGTAAAGCTATGAGAAATTCCTAGCCTACCAGGATGGAAAATGGTGGTTGTTGGGCATAAAATCATGAACGTTTTGCACTGCAAGTTTGCCAAGATCACATCAGCACAATGCACCATGCAAGCTGATGCGAAGCTCGAAGCATCTAAAGCTGCTAAGCTTATGTGGCGACCATTGCTAATACTGTAAATTGATTGAACTATAACTGCGTGTGTTCATACCAGCAGGTACTTCGGTCTGGAAGCGAGCCTTGTCTCCGCTCAAGTACTCTCCTCGTTGGTCTACACCATGCTTGGGTGACTCGGGAAGCAATTCAATACTCGATAGGTCTTGGTGAGCACCCTAGCTATCAGAACTGCTTCAAAACATCTTGAAAGTCAGACAAAGCATGACATGCTTCATTAAGTAAGTCAGACTTCAGATCAGCCTGTTGCAGCCTGTTGCCATGGTTTCTTACGGTTTCTTCTTGAGCACCTTTTGGATCTCACCCATCGAGGCTGGTGCTGACCTTCAAGTCAGGATGGCGCGTGGCCCTCGTGGTAGCAGTCAACTGCTTCATGCCGAAGTTCTGCGCGGCCTTTGGAAAATATTTGACACTTGGATGACCTGGCATTATCTGGACAAGAATTGTGCTGCATTGTGTTTTGGGAAATTTCTCGTGGATCTCTCTCTTTGCAAAGCTTTCAACGATTACAGTGTTTGCCATAGAATGCCAGGGGCAATCTCCGGTCAGTACCTATGCGGTATAATGCATAATATGAATCCATGATATCATCATCATATTTACACTGCAACTGCAACACTGTTGAGTGGTCCGACTTTGAATGGCCTTCACCTTCCAAGAATTTGCTATCGCATGGAGCCAGCCTCCAAACAAGACGAGATGTACTGCCTCTTGGGAGACTACTCCGTGCCTGGCATGGTCATTGCCATGGCAGCCATCTTGCTGTGCTTCCTGGTGGCTCTGATCTGATGGAAAAAAATGATATCATGTGATCATTTTTATGGAAACTCTTAGGAAGGCCGGTAGAACACATTTTTTGGGGGGTGAGCATGGCAGCATGGTTGGATGACCTCTGTCAATGGTGAGGTGGTGAGGTGGTGAGGAGGTTGAAAGGGATTATCACCTGGGGGATTTGCTTGGAAGAGGTGTTGGCGCAATGGACTGAAGACCCCATGTGATTTTGGAACCCAGCCCATCTATCTCAGGTGGGGCCAGGCTCTTGGCTCAGAATGGTCCGAGACAAGAATCGCACTGAAGAAGCACAAGTGTTCCTTGGACTTTGATAGTGACCCTATAGTTCCTTGTTTTGTTGCGACGTTTTGAGTTTTTGTGTCAAAGGGTCAATAAAAGCACGTGTTTTAAATTAGATATGTAAAGTAGCACTATCTCCACGTGCACGGACCATGAGATCACATTGAAAGAACTTTCGTGATGTGCTCAGGCTGTATTTAACCCGATCCTACCAGAGCGGATATGAGACGTGGGAGGTACCTTAATTGCACACCTGCTGAGATTTGGTTCGGACGGTAGAATCCAAGGACCGGCACAGGCCATGACATGTTCATGTTCACTTGAAAGTCAGTTGGGTTTGTTTCTGTGGTTTGCTTTTGAGCGCTGAACATGAGAGACCTTGCTGAACAAAACTCAACATACGTTGAAGGTGCCGCGTCATGTTGACATTTTATGAGACGGTTTCAACTTTCATCCTCACATAACATGAGTACATCGGTACATTTGCTGAACGTTCATGTTGCGAAGACTGTGGTGAGTCTACTAGGAGTAGGCGCACACATCACTGAAACGAAGGTCGAACGGCTGCTGCGAAAGATGATGCTGAAGTTGATCAGCGCCACACTCCCTGTCACCTTGAATCCTTCCATGCAGTTCCTTGTCCTAATTTTAATTAATCTAATCAAATCTTATTTTGTCACGGAGGGAATGGCACAGCTCATCAAGAGACACTCAAGAGTTCAAGAGGAGCGTCTCAGATCGTTTTTGAGGATGGCATGCCTGAGCCTGGTGCTGACGGCCTCGGTATTGCTACATGCAACTAATGCACCTTATGTCAAGGTCCTTTGTCGAATGCAACTAGGTACTCGTATCATCATATCAAGTACCATACTGATACAATTTGATTTTGGTAGCCCTGATTGGGGGCATTCTTCTGAGCCGAAATAGTGGTTCCGAATTTGTCAGACCATCAAAGCGTTATAAAAACAACACGAATCGCTAAGAGATGTCAGAATCGTATTGCAATCTCCGAATCGTGACACGTGGACTGGAATCATGTTGAACTTGGTCTGTTGGCCAGCGCTTTGGTCACCATCATTCTCACAAGCTTATGCCTGGCCAACGAGATTCATTGGGCACATTCGGATGCCTGGCGACGGCGATTCGATGGCTGGTTTGTGCAATATAGATGCACGAAAAACACAAATGATACGCAGGTACTGGATAGACTATGACAAGCCAGTCGTGAACATGTTTTTGTATGTTTCATGTACGTTTCCTGAGCTGGGGGCCCCCCCGACAGTGCGTGTTGTCCTTCTTGTTGTTGTTGTTGTTGTTGTTGTTGTTGTTGTTGTTGTTGTTGTTGTTGTTGTTGTTGTTGTTGTCGATGTTGCTTTGTCGTGGTTTGTGCTGTCCAGCGCACAAAACTGCTAATTATTTACGAAGAGTTGTGCAGCGGTGCCATCTCCATGCACTTACTGTGTTGAAACGGGATTCGGGCATTTTACATTTACCTTCTTTCTCTGAGCGCACTCCCAGTCCCTGGGCGACATACTGTAGTTGATGTTCAATTCCGAGACAATTGCACATTTTTCATCACTCATCGTCACCCATCATCAATCATCATCACCCATCACCCATCATCACTCGTCATCATCGTCATCATCATTGTCGTCATCATCATCATCACCACCATCATCATCACCATTCATGGTTGTCATCGTCATTATTCTTTCAATCTTCCCTCATTTCTTCCTTCATTCCATTCTTCNAATAATCATCATCATCATAATCATCATCCTCGGCTGTGTCACCATTGAGTCGCCGTCGCCGTCGTTCTTGTCGTCGTCGAGAGTCATCGATTCTCATCTGTGTAAATGTTGTGGTTCATCATTACTCTCATGAGCCCTGCTGAGGATGCAGTGCAAATCACGTTAATATAATACAACATGATATGATACGACAAGATATGATATGATATGATCTGATATGATATGATCTGATATGATATGATCTGATCTGATATGATATGATATGATATGATATGATATGACACACTACCACATAATCTTATATATATATATCTATGATACGAATACGACATTTGGTCAATAGCAAACACGCAGAAAAGCACACCAGAATTCCATGACCAACAAGTGCAGGGCGAACGGGTTCACTTCTCACCCGCATATTTGGGAATTCACACTGATGCCTCCAAAAGATTCAAACCAACTCGTTGCACTGTGAAGTCCTTGCCTTTTTGGGTGTTTTTTTATGCCTCAAGGACGCAGTGCAGATCACATTGATTATCCTTGTGGCGGGGTTGGTCACCATAGCAGGTGGGGTTGCGGTGCCATTGGGTGAATGAGAATTTTTGAGGGGATCTTTTCTTCAGGGGATCCTCTTGATGACATGGTTCCCACGTCTGGAAGACCCAACTTTGAACAAACAAGTTGCAGATCTCAGCTTCACGAAGTGGTCAGAATTCCTGGTCCCTTCATTCACCCTGAAGTAGCTTCACCTGGGCCAGACTCATCCAAGCTCCAAGCTCCTTCGGAGGTGGCTTGCAGTCAGTCCTTTTGGTTAGAGAATTAATCCGAGAACGACGACCACCAGAACCAGAGCCAGTGGAGAACGAGGCACAGATTTGCGCTGTGTACGCATGTGATATTTGTATCAGGGATTAAGATGGATAGATGGTTAGCAAATAAATGCTACAAAGATAATGACAGAGCGAGAGATAAAGAAATTGGTTTGCAGAGTTGCAATCATGTTTGTTCCCTCCTTCACGATTACGATCTCAACAATTGGGAAGCTCTGGGAACGGTGGCAAGTTGTGGAAACCCAAAATGTTCCAATGCCGACCAAGGACACCACCTCCAAATCCTGAGATTTTCCGGAGATTTGGAGGGTACATTGCACAAAGCTGCTCTAGCTGTTCTAGCTCAGTGTGAGGCTGCGCTTCGACAGTTCTGCACATCAAATCATATAGCAAAGCACCAAGCAATAGTGATTGGGTGAACTCAACTTCAATGCCTAAAGTGTAAACGAGATTACTCGAGGCTACACTTGACATATGGCACTGTTGGTTGGCATTGTCAGATATGCTCAACTGACGTCCTTGCTGCGAGAATTCGCAATCTCAGCGTGGCTTCAGACAACATGCCGTGCCGGCTGTCATTGCCGCACCTTGCCACTGCCGAAAAGTTGCTCTTGTCGTCATATAATTGCAGATGTAAGGCAGTTTCCCGGAATTGCTGAGAGTTTTCAGCTTTGGAATAGTTCTGCTCTTTTTTACTTCAGCCTTTTGTTTACGTCTTCAAATTGATTCAACTTTTGATCATCAGCCAATCTATTCAAGTATGGTGAGTTTGTCAAGCAAAAGACAACCTCCCACAGTTGGACCTTGCACCGTTTGGAGGTTTGATGAAATTCCCAGTGGCTAAGCTGATGTCCAAAACAGGCTAGCATGGGTTGCATCATGTGTGCATGTAAGTCTTGTCAATTCTTTTTGGTTAAAAGTTAAAAGTAGTTCCAAGTCCACTTTTCATTCCAAAGTTTGGGTTTTAATCCCCACAGCCATGAGGATCTTAATTAGAACAGAGCTTTTCGGGTTTCCCATCAGGAGGTTTTCCCTACTCAAAACTCACCTGCAGGTGTCAGCTGAGAGTTGGAACAGGTCGCACTCCTAACACCACATTGCCACATAGGTTTGTCGAAATCCGGTGAAGGTGTCCTGAATTTCTGGAGACACCAAGGTGGAGATGAGAGATTTGGATAGATTTGGAAGTTCCAGGTCCAGGTTCGCTGTATTGGAGAGAAGATGCTATGAAGAGATTTGTAGTCAACGATGTTGGTGCTGCTAGCTGCATAATTTATTCTTGGCATATGTGTGATGACCCCGACACCTTGAGAAATGCTTTGAGCTCTCCCAAGAGTTTTGCAACAAGTTTTGGGAAGATGGCAACCAAGTCAGCAATCTTGTAAGGTGATTTGGTATTTTCAAGGAATGAAAGACATTGATGTGAAGCTTCAGTGTGTCTCATGGCCACTTTTGGCTCACTAACCCTCTCTTGGCCTGGCGTTTGAGCTCACGACGCGTGTTGTCTTACAAGATCTGCGAATTCCGATATTCCTACTTTATTCAATTTCCAGCCTGTACCTCAGCCTCTATTTCTGACAATGTGTAGACATTGGAATGGCTTCTTTTGGAATAAGTAAACCAACACGGGAGGTGTTCCAGTGATTGTCTGGCATTTGTTCAATTTGTTCCGATCAACTTCGAGACATCGGGTGTATCTTCAAAGTTCAAAGTTCAAACTGAGGTTTCATCTTGATGCCTTCGGTGACCATGAACGTTCTGCATCTGGTTGTGGGCATGCCAAGAGATGTTGTTTGAAAACCGACACGACACGTTTCCAGACGGCTCCATGTCAAGAGCTGCTTGCCCTTGACTTGACGTCCTTTGGCCGCCCTTGCTGCAGCAGAGGTGCTTGTGAATGTCGTGCACGCGCTCAGAGATCAGGAGGCAAGGGTGAAGGGGTTGAGAGTACCATGGGGGTTTGGCAATGCCAGAAGAACAGGTCCAAGGCCAAGGTGAATCAAACAGAATCAAACAATGAAAGCTGTGGTTGTATATGATGTTGTATGCATAGATGTACAAATCTGTGGTTGGACACTGGATTTGTATTTTTTAGTTATACTATTCCAGTAGCGTAAAGCCTGTATAGCTTTAGTCTTTTGATTCCGTTTGGGGTGGTATTTGGACATTTTTTTTTCGTTTGGACCGGTTTTTGCAGGTTTCTTGTGGTCCACAGGTCACCCACAAAAAGCTCATTGGAACAAATTATGGTGCAGGGGTTGGGAAAGATAAGGAGAAATCAGAAATCTGTGAGTTGGAGAGACTGCGCAACAGTTTTAGAAGCTGATCCAAAAACTCAGATGTGAAGAGTCGGAAAGGCGATGCCTTTGATTTACGACGAGTTCGATAATGAGATTGCCAAGGATGACAATGCCAGAAGCTCGAAGTCAAATGCATATAGGCAATTTTCTAGATGAGTTGACAGTTCCGAGATGTTTTTGCCTTCAACTGTCTGAGGTGCACAGCTCCCAGAAGGCAGCATCACATCTGGAGATCCGAGAGACCGCGGCTGCAGATGTGGATCGCTTGAACCACTTGGAACACTTGGACTTGTTCGTCCCGAAGCTGGAGGTGGTGACCAAGGAGTTGCTGATGGCCCACAAAACACGTGGATGTCCGAAGTATATTAGTTATATAGATCGACTTCAGACATGGGTACATGACTGATATAGTCATGTAGTGAATTTAGTGTGATCTCATTGTAATTCTATGAGCTTCAAGAGAGTGGCATTTGAAGGTGTCAGTGGTCTTCCCCAGTTTCTGGTTTGCTTCACAAGCTCCCCGACCCCTTGCAGTCTCACCATTGAAGCCTTGCCTCCCAAGAGCTTGCAGAAGCTAAGGAGCTGCAATTGGACCAATTGGACTGCACCGGCACCTCGCCTCTCTCCGGTTTTTTCAAGGCTCAAGTTGTGGCGTGGTGAGTTTACATGGAGGGAGCTGAAGATTGCATTTTTGGACAGTTTTCACTTTTCACTTTCCTGAATCTGGACCGACACCTTGGCAGGTCGCCAGAAAGCTCACGATTTCGAAGCCGTGCAAGATCACTGCGGATCGTCGGGGCCTTGGAGAAGTTGGAGGCGACAGAAATATTAGAGCAAACAGGAGTCGATTCAGCATGGCAAGCTCTTGTGTATATACAGTGTCTTTTTTGGGATACCGTACAAAACAAGGGCACGAACCGGTACCTTCGGAGGTGCGACGCTGTTCATGGAGGCGCCTCTTCGCTTCCGCAGATCGGTTGAATTCCACGGAAACCTCTCGGTGATCGCGGTGCGCCGGCCGTTGGACGGGCCCTGCGTCCGTCTTCAAAAGGACGCCGTCGTCAAGCCCGGCGCAGAACTGCGCTTCGCCAACTGCCACAGACAAAGCCGCTTTGATGGTGGTGCCATCGCGGTCGGAGGAAGCCTTTTGATCCATGGAGACGTGCACATTCGCAACTGCAGTGCTCGTCATGGTGGATCCTTGGACTGAAGTTGGAGCCACACAAGCAGAACCGTGAGGCATTAACTGGTGAGATAAGGATAATGACTATCATGCCGGGACTTGTGATTTCCAATGCACTTGCCAAGTGGAGAAGTATTTTCCGTTTTGGATCATCTCGATGCTATGAAAAGTGAGGGTTTCCCCAAACGCTGCGGCGGAAAGCCACAGCATTTGCTCGGTGGCAGGTGCCATTTACGCGAACATCTTCACCCAGTCCGATGGCACAGTGACCATTGAACATTCATCAGCAAAGTCCGGAGGCGCGGTGCACCTTGGAGCGCTTTTCTAGGAGAGTTTCGAAGCTGGCTTTGAGGCTGCACGTAGGTTCATTTTAGGTGTGATTTCCAGGTTACGTACATCCTGTTTGATGGATTTGTTTGCTCAGAGAGTCTTTATACGAATCTTTGAGACAAGATGTTGCAAACAATCAGATCGCTACAATCAAAAATCGGTGTTGCTCTCATGCTGAGAATTGTGACTTCCAATGCACTCGCCAAGTGGAGCAGAATTTTTTATTTTGGATTATCTTGATGTTATAAAAGTGAAGGTTCTCCAAACGCTGTGGCAGAAAGCC
>DF242108.1:0-64242 GCA_000507305.1 Breviolum minutum Mf 1.05b.01 | reverse complement strand
AGATGACTCCCAAAGTACAAGTAAAAGTCTCCAAATTCCACCAAAAAGACATTGACATGGTGATCACAATCACAATCAAACTGGTAAATCACAAGGCAAATGACAAAGATCGGTACAAAGATGACCCAAATCGAAAAGGTTGGATAACCAAAGAGCAATCTTGACCCAAAATGGCAACCATCAGTTTTGTGTCAAGATTCGCAAAGTTGAAAAACATAACCAAACCTATCAAAACAAAACACGGTTTGGTCAACAAAAATATGTGATATATGAAACATGAAACATAGAGAGATACAGATCTCACATACACATGCTTGGCTAAGTCTATAAGTCTATAAAATGCCCCTTCTTTTCGAACACAACTCACCCGCAGTTCGGTTCCTTCAACGGGCCCAAATTCGGGGCTCGCACCAAAACCATGAGAGAGCCTGGAAAACCTCGGTAAAGGGGACGTGGCTCGCTAAAAAAACACACGATGGAGTACCCCTCCCCCGAACATGAACGATTCTTACGGTAAATGTCGGCAAATATAGCAGTCTCATGGATGGTATGGGAATAGATCTTCCACTTTCCTGTCGGAGTCGGATGTAGATACCTTCCGTTTCGGAAAAAGAACGAATGTCCCCTAAAAAGGGACCATTTTAAAAGGAATTTTCATCTGAACCAAGCATCAATTTTCAGGGGATGTTCCTTGCTTTTCAAGCAAAGTACCCTCCCTGAAACTCCCCCAAAAGATGAAACTCAAATACAAGGATGTTTGAAATTGAAAGATTACTCTCCCTGAAAACTATCAGCAAGTTTGCTCCTGAAAATTGATGCGGATGCAAGATGANTCGCACCAAAACCATGAGAGAGCCTGGAAAACCTCGGTAAAGGGGACGTGGCTCGCTAAAAAAACACACGATGGAGTACCCCTCCCCCGAACATGAACGATTCTTACGGTAAATGTCGGCAAATATAGCAGTCTCATGGATGGTATGGGAATAGATCTTCCACTTTCCTGTCGGAGTCGGATGTAGATACCTTCCGTTTCGGAAAAAGAACGAATGTCCCCTAAAAAGGGACCATTTTAAAAGGAATTTTCATCTGAACCAAGCATCAATTTTCAGGGGATGTTCCTTGCTTTTCAAGCAAAGTACCCTCCCTGAAACTCCCCCAAAAGATGAAACTCAAATACAAGGATGTTTGAAATTGAAAGATTACTCTCCCTGAAAACTATCAGCAAGTTTGCTCCTGAAAATTGATGCGGATGCAAGATGATTTTTTTCATGTTTGTTGCTGTTAAGTTTTAGGGAGGGTAAAATTTGACCCAGCGAAAATGACCCAAAAGTCTTCAACTATTTCTATTTCTTCAAAAAAAAAAAATCAACCTCAGGTCCCTCCTGTTCAAAAGTCTACGGAGATGGAAACTTACCTGGAACCTAAATGACCCGTGTTTTGATTGGAAAAGGCCTTCTTTTGGACGGGTCAACCCTCAAAGCAAAGGACAAACAGGTTCCCAGTATATATATATATATCTTTATTTACATATAAATACATATGTATATATAAACAACATAAAAATATGTATATAAATCTATTTGCTTTGAAACAGCACTATTTGGATTACATATATATATATATATACATATATGTGAGAGTTGTGGGTTTTGGGAAACTCCATCAAGGCTAGCTGCTAGCTACTGAAGGAATCCATAAAACGGTTTGCCAGCTGCCGTAGCCCCTCCCAAGATTCCATGCCAAATGAAGGTCTATAGGAGTCCCCTACTAAACACATGATAACCCTGGTGGTCAGTGCTACTGGGAGAGTCCCACACACAATGTACATGTATATAGATATAATAATATACAAGTCTTTCACCCTGTGTCCATCTTAGAATCTTAAAAATCCGTTTGGAAAACTTGCCCCACCCATGACAGCAAAACGGATTCAAACAGACGCAGGTGGCGACTCTTTTCCGGGCTACTGTGGAAACCAATTCAAGATGGTTCAAAAAATCTCCATTTTTTACCAACTGTTTTTTTTCAAAAAGAAAAATCCTTCAGTGGATTTTGTGATTTGTGACCGCATCCCAAGTTGCCAACCAAACCACAAACGTGTGGGGTTTTCTAATGACTAAGTAACTTTGGACCTCGTAGTCCTTGGAGGTTTCCCTTCATCCTAACTTTGAAAAAGGCAAACACTTTCAGAATCCTTCCATCGTACTCTTGAAAAACAAAACAACCAACAAAAAAAAATACTGGCAAACCCAAAAAAACAACCTGAGCTACCCTCACTCTTTGAGGCCTGCTCCTGACCAATTGAGCTGACAACAGCAGAAAATTCAAAAACCGTTTCTCGTATCTTCCGGGCGCTTGGGAAACGCCACGACCAAGCGGCACCCTGCTGCGCTAGCCGCAAGGTATTTTTGGAACACATCTCATGTCTTTGTGCGATCTTCTCCGGAATTTATGAAGCATCAAATAATATCATCATCCAAAAATTATATCCCTTCATCTCTGGAAATTCGGGTCGATTGAAGAGAAAACATGTCCATTTCATGAAGGCAACTTATCCCGAAAAAAACTGCTACTGCTCTGAGTTCACCGGTGCCGCCAACTACAAGTTTTTCTTTCAGCGCATCAGCCAAGCAGTCAAAAACGTTGTTGGTTCTTAGGGCGTACACCGTACACGGGTTTTACTATTAAACTGATCCCTATTGAAGGACCATTTCAGTGGAAGGCGGGAATCTTTTTCCCGAAAGCGGCTGCGAAGGCCTCTTTTGACAAAAGCGCTGTCATTAAAGACTGTCTTCAAACATTGCCCAAAGTTCTGCTGAAGTGATGGCTGTCTTTAAAGACTGTCTTCAAACATTGCCCAAAATTCTGCTGAAGTGATGGCTGTCTTTAGAGACTGTCTTCAAACACTGCCCAAAGTTCTGCTGAAGTGATGGCTGTCTTCAAAGACTAGAGAAAAAGACTGCAAATCTTCAAAGATTAGAGAAAAGACTGCAAATTCAGAGACAAGACCGCAGAGAAGGACTGCAAATGAAAATCTTCTTAAAAAGTCTTAAAATATATTCTTTTTCTGTCCTGAGCGCAGGGATCGCACCTGTGGATTTAACAACCCTCTCGTCACTTCGTGCATGTTGGACGCTTAAAACTGTGGTAAAACGAACATTTTGCACGTCGCCGAGCAACTTTTTCGTTACTTCGTGTGTGTCGGGCGCTCAAAACTGTGGTAAAATGGACATTTTTGACGTCACCGAGCAACCCTTTCGTCGCTTCGTGCATGTCGGGCGCCTAAAGCTGTGGTAAAATGGGCATTTTTGACCGGACTGAACCGGAGTAGGGCAGGCCACTTGTTTGTAGAGAGTAGTACTGGAGTAGCATTTTGTAGTACAAAGTAGTACTGGAGTGGTACTTTGTAGCACTTTGTAGTACAGAGCAGTACTGGAGTAGTACTTTGTAGTACAGAGTAGTACTGTGTTTTTGTGGTGGTGTGGTGGTGTTTTGTGGTGGTGTTTTGTGGTGGTGTTTTNTTTTTGTGGTGGTGTGGTGGTGTTTTTGTGTTTTGTGGTTGGGTTTTTGTGGTGGCGTGGCTGTGTTTTTGTGATTGTATTTTGGTTTTTTGTGATTGTGTTTTGGGGTGGTGTGGTTGTGTTTTTGCATTTTGTTGGTGGTGTGGTTGTGTTTTTGTGGTGTCTTTGTGGTGGTGTCTTTTGTGTTGGTTGTGGTTGTGTTTTTGTGGTGGTGCTTTTGTGGCGAGAAGCGTTGGAAAAGAGAGTTGTAGACAAGTGTTGGAGAAGAGCGTTGGAGGAGTGCGCTGTAGAGGAGTGTTGTAGAGAAGTGTTGGAGAAGAGTGTTGGCAACACTGGTGTAAAAAGATGTCTGGTAAAAAAGTTCTCTTGTTTCACTTTTCTTGCATTCAACTTTTGCTGGATTCCGCTGCTGGCTGAGACACTGCGACTGCACCTGTGTCTTGGTGCTATGATACATGTGTATACTGCATTTTGCTTCGATACTCCTCACACTGCTCATCTCTGCAACCCTCTCGAACATTTCATTTACTTATCAAACTGTCTTCTTTGCTTTCGGGCTATCCGGCGTCTAGTGCTCAGTTGGGCACGCCCTCCTACTCTCAGACGCCGGTCAGCAACAGTGCTGCATGTTTAGGGCCTTTACTTGCTATTGTACGGCGCAGAGGGCTCGCTTAGCTTTCACACCGAAGCCCCTCCAACAGAGGACCAGTTGCCCACTGGACGTGGCGTAGCTTCTTGCAAAGCCATCCAGGCCTTGACAGCTTTCTGTGGTGAGTCGACTCCACCCTGGTCCGCTTTGTCTCTGTTCCCTTTTTCCTCTTTTCATTTCTCTTTCTTGCAGGGGTAGACCATACGTGGGCAGGAGGGGGAGAAAAGCAACACGATCAAATCTATTTGTTGGATGCCCTTAGGGGGGATTGCGGATTTTGTCGGGCCCGGCGGATCAACTCTACATTCGTTTCCTTGCAAGGTAAGGTGGATTACAACAAGGGGCAGCCGCGAAACCCTATAAAATCACGCAGCCGGCGTTGTGTGACATGGCTCAGGCGGCACAGCCCGGAATGTTGACATGGGACCTGAGAATACGCCCCTGCAAAAGGAAAAATACCTTCCAAACTATCATTTTCAGGTTCTATGTTAATCTTCGGGGAAAGTCAAAAAAGAGATTGGCCCTTTCAATAATGCTGCAAAAATCCGATTCAGCCCGTTTCATCTTTCTTGGAAAACTTGCACCTCCAGGCCCCTCCCCCCTTGTATCTTCAGAATTGCAAGGGGCCAAAAACTATAGAAATCTCTCCGGCTCTATCTCCCCCCTCACCTTCTCTGTCAAAGGATGTTGTGCCCCAACACTTACGCCCCCTTGTCTCCGGCCATCATCCAAACAACACCGCTAACCCCCCCATCACCAGGGTACTGCGCCTGTAACAGAGGGGCCATTGCATCCACTAAGATGCACGTGCCCTGTAATGACAAGGTCAGTGACCAAATCATTCTGCCAGCTTGGGAACATACGAAAAAATTCAGTGCTCAGTGTACTGGCCACGTGTAATATGGATTACCCTAGTGACTTGATTCCTACTCGCATGAATTTTGCTATGGAAAGTACTGAAGATCGAGGAAAAATAAAAACAACAAAGGGATCACCCGAAAAGAAATAGGAGCACATTGTTGTTACACCCCTGAGTTTTAACATGGAATCTGAAAATCAGCCCCTCAAAGGAGATTCTTTCTAGAAACCATCATGGTCAGGTTCCATGTTAGACTTCAGGGGTGTAGCAAGAGATTCACATTGGGTGTAGACGTATATTACTAAGGGATTGGCAATATCAAGGATACCCCAATTCGCGTACCCAGCTGTTTTTTCTGTGATTTTTCTTGAGGTTTCTTTGGAGATTTGGAATCATGAGGATTTCTGGGAAGTACCAATCATACAGTAAATTCAAACCCCAGAAGTTTAACATGGATACCAAAAAATGGCCGTACTTAAAGGGGAGTCGCCTTTTCCAAACCATCATGTTGGGTATCCATCTTAGCTCTCGGGGGGTGTAAGCTCATATTCGAGATGTCCCACTCTCAGAGCAAGGTATCTTGACAATGTTGTCGACCCTCTGGCCATTGGAGCTGTGAAAAAATAAAAACCGTTTGTTAGATTCCATGAATCTAGTTGGTGGTTTCAATCCAATTGAAAATATTAGTCAATTTTGGATCATTTCCCCAAATAAGGTTAGGCCATAGAGGAACCAACTAAGGAACTCTACCCAGAAGTTACTTTTTTTAGAGAACCTATGGAAAGCACACAGTGGAGCCTTGGATGTTGGAAAGGTGAGTGTTTTCAGGTGACCTATCTGATCCCATTGATGACCTCGGGACCTTTTTCAGGGTTTACCATAATCACATGGGAGAAACCCGAGACATCACTGAAGGGACTTGCTACCTGGACCAATTTTTAGGGTTGGTTTTCTCATGTAACAAGGTGATTATAGTGGAGACCCCGCCCCGTTTTTGGGAGGATTTTTATTGACCGTTTCAATTGTTGAGTAACCTCCAAGGATCGGGAGATAAAAAGGTCTCAATGAATCACCTGGATAGTGCCTTATCATAATCCTCATATCACTGGGTAGCATTACCCTCCCCTGAAACAAGCAGCCGAAAACCAAAAGGAACTTTCATCAACTCCAACCATCAATTTTCAGATGCGAGCTCTTAGTTTTTCAGGGACAGCTAACGCCCTACACAACTCCATTTCTTCGTTTTCCTCCTGTCCCGGTGGTTGTTTTTTTTAAGCGTTTCGGGCGGTGGAAAAACATGACAGGCTCCACGATCAGCACCACTTTGGAGGATGAACCTGCAAACGGTTTTGAAGCAGTGATTGAAAGGAGAGACATCTCAGATACGAAAGCAATCATTGCACCAAAAAAAATGCTTGAAAGACTGTGATAGCCTTGATTGATCTGCTCAAGGTGCTTGGAAAAGATTAGTTAAAATATTCCCCAAGTGGTGGTTCAATGGTGATTTACCAGGTAGAATCCGTTTTCAAAAAAAAATCCATCCTTGGCCAAAAAAAAGAGGAGGATTCAAGTCCTCAAATTGGTGAAAGTTTAACAAATGGTAATCTTGGAAGGCTTAACAGAAATCATGGGAATCATGGTGAATTTTCAGAAGTTTAACAGAAATCACCGGTAGGTACAAGGCTTTAAAAATACACCCGAATGAAGTTTAATAGCAAAAGCCCCTGAAAATCTACCATCCATCCCAACATGGCTTTTTGACCTGGAAAATGAGAGAGCGAGCCCGAGTTTGCCATCATGAAAAAAGGTCTTCACCCTCAAAACTGGATCTGAAAAACTTGTCGTGAACACATGAGCCACGAAGAAAAAAAAATCGCACTTTCCATTCTACTGGTTGTTTAATAGGGATCATTATATTTAATGGTTTGTTATACTCCCCACATAACTGGGCAGGATTTCATCCCCCATATACCCTTAACAACCAGGATTGTTCATTGCTCACATAAGTGCATGAGTCTTACATAATTGTGTCCCGTAAATCGTAAATGTCCATTGTTGGAAGCCCGGAAGATACATGTTCCGAACCATCATTTTTGGTATACATTCGTGTTGACTTTGGAACAACCAAAAGACAATTAAAATATGATATGTTTGGGATTTCTCCATGTTTTCCAGACCATCACATGGTGTTTAATAACTATAGTTGTGAATTTTCACTCCCTAAAACTAAGACTAGCCCCAGAAAATCGGCCGTATCCCAAAAAGGAAAAAAAAACTCATCTTCCATTTTCAGGTGCCATTTGTGTGAATTTTTGGGAGGGGTTAACTCCCACCTTGACAGGCTGATCCGCATCTCTGAACTGACGATTCCTCCACGGGTTGTGAGCCCACGGGGTGGTGGGGTAGGTGGGTAAACACCCCGAAGCCGATCGTTAGAAATGGAGTGAAATAAGTCCCATCAATGGCCGAAAATAAATGAGTAACTAAGGGTTATAACCCCTATAAGTGGAGGTAAAATCCTACTTATAACTGGTATGGGGGCTGAGTGTGGCTAAGCCTAGTGACCCCAAAAGGATGGCAAACATTGAAGCCGGAGATGCATGTTCCAAAGCCCATCATTTTTTGGGGAAATCTATTCGTTAAATTTCGAGGTGCAAATCTTACAAATCCCTACCTGGTTAGCCTAGTTTTGGGGCCAAAGGTATGAAACAGTGTTTTTGGTCATCTTGAAGTCTATCCCCAGTAGAAAGTGATGGTGTATACAGATTCCCTACTAAAAATGTATGCGTATGTATTATTCCTGGTGGTGACCGTTACTGGGTGTGGGGTAGATCCAATCCATATACAGTATGTGTTTTTATTTGTGATCCCAACTGATACTTGATGATGTCAGATCATTCTAAGGCTCCCCATTTCTCCCACAACAAGATACCATTTGGAAAAGGGGGGAGAAAACCCAGCCACCGCTTGGATGTCCTGTTGACAGCGAGGAACTGGTTCTACAGAGCAACGTCCAAACCCTTTATGACATTCAGTTGGACTGATTGGTTCATATGGATCCTCATAATGTTTGGTTCTAATCCCTATGAAACTGGGTAGGATTTCATCCCCCATATACGTCAAATAATAATCCGGGTCAACTGTTTACTGCTCAACTGACTTCAGCATAAGCTGATGTTTTTGATGAAGGTGAACTTCCTAATAGTTCGAGCATGAATGTCCCGCTTGCAAGTTCAGAGAAACTGTCTATACTCTTTCACCAGGCCTATCATCAAGAAGATCAGCTACTTGCAGCTAATTACTTCTAGTTCAGCATGTCTTAGGATCTCACTTCTAACTTATGATATCTTAAGGCTCCTACTTCTAACTTATGAGGGTATCTAATCTTCAGGTCGAAAATTTCCACCCAGTGCAACGAACTCAACGACCTCGTCAACATCACCCAACCCTCGTCGGGACGATCGACTCCTCCTCCGCTCCATGACCGGAAGCCTGACGTGGAAGACCATAAGTTGGGGATAGGTTTGCCACCAATTGATATGAAGATGCACAGAAAACATACATACATACATTATTCATGATTTACAATTGCTATATTATGATATAACATGATATAATGCTATTAGTAATATAATATGATATAATACTCCAAATACTATATATATATATATAGTTATATCTATGTTTAGATGAAGTATATGGAAACATTCCTATAAAAGTAAGATAGATATGTCCATAGCAATTATTTGGAAGGGATCCTGTTGGGTCTTGCAGGCGGCAAATTCTTCGTCTCAAGAGAGAAAGCTTTTAACAAAAAAAGATTCATAAATGTACACTGTAAATCAAGATGGCCATGGAAATCCACCTGTTTAACTAGGAAATAAATCTTAATTTGTGGTGTATGTTCCTTTGCCCGTGCTGGTTTACCAGAGTGTGCCATTTTTGCCCAATCGCAAGCCACCTTTGATTTCAATTGTTGTGTTTTTCAGCAGTCTGGTCACCATGGAATTTGGTTTTCACGAAAAATGGCTAATGGTGAACATGAAAAAGATTTGAAACCACCTAGCAGGCGAATTGTTCAGCCTGCAAGCCTTCCAAGATTCCCGTTTTTCTTTTTTTCCCAAAAAAGAATATGAAGAAAAACAACAAAACCAACCAACCAACCAACCAACCAACCAACCAACCAACCAACCAACCAACCACCCAGCCAACCAGCCAGCCAGCCAGCCAGCCAGCCAGCCAGCCAGCCAGCCAGCCACAACCACAAGCACAACAACAACCAGTAGCTGTTCTTTTGGGTTGGTTAGCATATTTGGATCCACACACTCTTCACATTACCACCACACCACGCCTGAACTATGGGAGAATGCATGGTCATCCATGATCCAACATAACTGCTGGTGTTTTTGGATTGAAGCAGCTAGGATTCTTGTTGCTGGGACTCGGCGCCGAAAATGTTGCATTCATTCATCGATTCAGGACTAATTAGAAAGTGTGTTAAAAACACGAATCCCCGAAGTCGTTAAAAGGGATCACACCTCAGATTGTGACACTTAAAAAATAACAGTAAAAATGTTTCGCTAATCTTTTCAGATATTCATCAATGACTCAGATGTGTTTTGTGATGTCAACCCTGGATTAATACACCTCTGTTGTTTAAGGGAAGTGATTACGCTTGCTACTCTAGTGGGATTTTGAAATTGAATAGACAGGGGCTTATTTATCTGCGGTTACCGTTTACCATTAAAGCCTGGTGATTGCAGTTTGTTTGCCCTTGACCTTGCTCAGTGCTTGGGCAAATCTACGAATCAGGTCCTTAAAATGTTGAACAAATTTGGATTTTTTGCCCACTGCTAGGACCAAGAGCAAAAAGACCCAACAAAACTGATGGCAAATCCGAACAAGAAAAAAACATTCTCGTTAAACCTGTTTTTTGTGCGTGAATCTTTCTGTTCCAGAACATCCTCATCAGTGCATCCTCGGCGATTTTGAAGTCTTCAGGTATTTCGAGCTTTGACACGGCATTGGACGGAGAATTCAGGCGGCGCATCCAGACAAGCCAAACCAACTTCATCAAAAGTTTTAGGTGCCTACAGTGGAGGTACTCACCTATGCAAGGCCTATGTAAGGCCTATGTAATTGAAGTCCCCATCCCCAAAAAAAACTCATAAGGTACAGTACCACCCCGCCATTTTAGAAACCTGGGGACTACCGAACCAAGTTGGAAAGCTTCGTCCAAACCGAGAAGGAAATCGAATTACCGAATCATCCCGGGGTCATCATATGACACCAACACAAACAGTACACAAATCATAAAGCGAAATCCCTGAAAATTACCATAAATTATCAAATTACATTGACATCAAGTTTCATCCCCAAAAAAAGGATCGTTTTTAATGATCTCTGTCTTCTTTCCAGTTGAAAAAAACCTTCAGCCACACGATGTGATTCATCTAGTAGGAGCTCCTGGGAAGGATTTACATAATGTTTTGGGTTAGTAGCAAATCCCAATAAAAAAGGCAAAATCTTGGTGGTCACTCGAATCCTGGGAATGGCGGACAATAAAAAAATCATGTTTCAAGAAGTTGCTTTCACCAAGCCAAGCTTACTTTTTTCCGAAGAAACCTACATCAAAATGGAAATTCTGAGAACAACAACAACAACAACAACCAACAACAACCAACAACAACCAACAACAACCAACAACAACCAACAACAACCAANCAACAACAACAACAACAACATCAACAGCAACATCAACAGCAACATCAACAGCAACAGCAACAGCAACAGGAACAACAACAGCAACAACGCCGACCACAAAAACAACCACAACCGCAACCAGCTGATTCTATCTCTACGTCCTGCATTATACCACCGACAAGAGCTTGGAGCTAATGAAATTGGTTCAAAGCAGGATCCCCATTTGCATGGGCTATTTTTAATCCCTACCAAAAAAAAATACGCTTCTTGTATCATGCCTGAAAATAAATAAACCCCAAAAACAGCCAACCAGGAAGCTTGTTTGGAAAAAACGGAGAAAAAAAACATCATAAGAATTGTCGTTGCGCTGCTTCGAAAAAAAATAATAATAATAGAATAAAATAAAATAACACATAGTCCACCATCACTGAACCCCAAATGCTGCATGTATGGAATATTTGCCTACATTTGGCTTCAGACTATGGCAAGTTTGTAAGTAAATCTTCCAGTGTCATGGAGCATGTGGGAACATCGAAAAAATGCACGGATTCCGCGTCTTTTTTGCGGCGAAACTCGCCTCTTGCGAGCCCCGGTCAAACTTCAACCCGTCCGTCTTGTGCGGCGCGCTTAACGTGCCGACCTTAAGGAACGGAGAAAGAGGTCTGGGATGAAATCCTGGTTGGTTGAGAGTAAAGGTAGTCTTTTTTCATGGCTAAGTGGGAAGAAATCACCTATATTTACATATATTTACTATGTACACATTTATGAAAAGTAAATAGTATTCCATCCGTAACCAACTCGGATCTTTTTCTCACAGCTGCAGGCTCAAACTACACTGACCAAACTGCTCCGATGGTTACCCACCCACCTTCCCCTACCCAAGATCCCCTGGCTGAGACTTACGGGAAGGACTGTGACCTCCTGAAAAAGTGGCTGACTCGTTTCAAGCGCCGAGAAAAAAAAGGAGAAAAACACTTTGGAGCTACGCATTTGATCTCAATGTATGGGTGTCTTAGATGTCATTTGGAAAGTGTTTGCATCGAAACATCCCATTTTAGCTTAAGTATATACACAAGGGATCACAAGGAGGGGTCCTTCCTTGTGAAAGTGGAAGACAGTCCCTACATAAATTGGATTTATATAAGGGATGAGTCTTTTTTTAATACTCAATAATCAGTGTGTGTGTGTGTGTGTGCCGGTGTGTACCCATGTCCGGTCCATCAAAGGAGTTAGAAGCACCGGAAAAGTCAACTTCATTCCCTTCCGGCCCTCTTGCCACATGAACCTTCAAATGAAAATCGGGATGATTGCCTTCCAACCATTTTGGCTAGTCAACCCCCCCCCACCTAACGTACCCCTCCCAGAAATAAGGTCCTTTAAAGGGAAACCAACGTTTGATAAGCCTTTAAAAAGGCCTTCTTTCTGGGGGTGTATGTTAAGGGGTTGGTTGACCAATCATGAAACCAGCTCTTGTAAAATGGACATTGCTGGTTTTTTTGCCCACGTGCTGAATCACAAAAGCGTTCTTGTTTATCATGTGGGCGCAGTGCTTCATATTGGCAAACCTGTCAAAACCTTCCCTGCCAAACTTTACTGCTTCTAATGGCACTGGCCCCAAAAACAAGGCCTTATTATTGGTTTATTAACCATTCCGTTAATAAGGCCTTTTCAAGCCCTTATTTCTGTGGGGGGTTTTGTTAGAGCTTCATTCTAAGATACTGCCATTTCGTTTTACTATTATCCGGGAAAAATTGAAAGAAATTGATCGTTAATTCCTAAGCCTGAATTTGACGGAAATTTTCTGACTAAACCACAATGTAGGGTGGCCTCGTTCAATAATGACACTGAAAATTTCTGAATCTTATCATATCGTATGAATTGAACCACCCCAGGAAATAATGGCTGATTAAGGGATTCCTAGCCATTAGTAAGGCTTTAAAAAGGCCTTATTTCCTGGGGATACCTGAGGTTCCCCATGAATTTGGGTTGTTACAACACTGGTGCGTTTCTATGTGATATCTTGGATCTACCCCCCACCAAAAATAAAAATGACCACCAAGAAGGCATTCCATTTTTAGGCTCGGGAATCTCGAACTAAACCTTCATTTGCCACAATTACATCTTGGGTGGGGGGTAGATCCACATGACATTGACAAAATCAACGAACTAACCCAGGATAATTTGTCCACCAAGCATCTCAGGATAAGAGAAATGTCAAATGTCACTGTTCATTCTTTGCCCCAAACAGTCTCCAAAACCCAAGATTCAAATTTTTTCCACAACTGCATTTTTCCCCCACAAGTTCTGACTATTTTGCATGGAATTTTTGTCGCGCCCCCCACTTGGTGGCATTCGTCGCTGAAAAACGTTTGCAACTTACATCCACCAGACATGATTTTCTCGGAACCTCTGCGTGCGGCGGCTTCGCGTGGGAGCACCTCAAAAAAAGAATCGGGACTTGCTTCAGGGGCAGGATTTTGTGAGATCCAAAAGCTCAAAAAAAAATATCGGGTGAAAAAAAAAAACTTTCTCTTGATTCCTGCCAAAACATTCGGCGAAGGCTTTTTGTCAAGGGCGCCTGCCAGCTCGTATGCCGGACACTGGCAGGCAAGAAAAACGAAATCAGCCAAGCCCAGCGATCTAGGCTGTTTTTGGCCGTGAAGAAAAGCAAAATGAGCCGTTTTTGGCCGCAATGGGGCTGACGGGATAAGGGATGGTACTATCCCACCCTACGTTCCTGTCGGCGCAAAAATCATGGCAGACGATTGGCTTCCTCGTTGCCTAGCAAGCCTCCGAAGGTTTTCGGCTTTGCCGCTTCGCCCGGGCCTCCGAGGCAGTCGGGTGACCTCGCGACAAATACAGATCAATGCTGCTATACCAGCCTACCGAGATTTACTTTCTTAGACACAGCGTGTACAACTGCTTTGCACAACGCACGACTTCGGATAAAACGCTAATTACAAACTTGCCACTTGCATAGAGACTTGTAACTTCTTAACATTCCCTCTGCGACGCCTGCGAGTCACAGTGTCAGAAATTTGTGGAAGTTTGCTCGCAAGCGTGGAGCGCACTCAAGACGCCAATTGTTGGGCGACTTCCCCCACAATAGGTTGCGCATAATCTGGAGGTTCTTGCACAGAACGCCGCACAGCTCTGCTCCGCCTCACACGCCCCCTCTTCCCATTTGCTTGGATTTGTCCCTACTCCTTCTCAATGCTCCCTGCTCCCTCTGATTTGCTGCCATGTCACTGAGCACAAACAGTCTTCCCAATTTAGAAAGCTCTAGATTCACTTTGCGCAGTAACCTCAATGCCTACCACAGGATGCGATTCGGCACAAGCTTCCAGCATGCCCCTGTATCCTCATTCGACCTCCCGTTTCTGAGTGAAATTCATCGGAACAATCCTTTGACTTGAGATGAATCAATCTAAGTTCCGCCAAAAACTAATGTCCACCATTTGTCAATTCACCACGAGGAAGCCCGTCTATCAAGTCCGGTATAGACAAAAACGAGCCATACTATGACTGTTTATAGACCTTAGAACTTACATTTGTGTCTTTATATGTATGCATTTTTCTTTTTCTATCCCAATCGTCACCTACGCCAGGTTTACCAGACCCGTCATTCTCAAAACTCTCTTTCTTCAACTCCTTTTCAAAGAGATGAAAACCATACTTAGATTTGCGTAAGATTCTTGGAAAAAGTAAAAAATATTCTCCGAAATAGTGGTTTTATGGTGAATTACCATGATGGTACAAAATGAAAAATCACCTTAAACAAATCGAAGCACGGAGTATCCCCCACTCAAATCCGAAAACTATCACCGCCTCGTCTGCCCTGTGGAAGATTGACATGTAGCCCCGGATCTTTCATCACCAAAAAGCGGGGGAGGTGCCAGCTGCTTGGGTTTTTGCGAGGGCATTCGTCCAAATGATCAGCAAACAGACAACGTCTCCTCGGCCCATCCTGCATGCGTCCGCTTCCAGACTGAGGCATCAGCGTTATCGCGAGCCCTGCAGTTTGCGCCTCGGACAGCCCCGGCAGATGTCCGACTGGACGGTTGCAGCCCTGTTTGCGGCAAACCCAAACCTGTAGCGACTGCCAGAAACCAGGTTTTTCCTCTTAACCCATGATTTTCTAGGGAAAATCATATAGTCAGGGCGTTGTCACGGGTAAATCACGGGTTAATCACGGGCTGCCGAACCCCAAAATCACTACCCCGACATCTATATAGTTGGTTGAGGTTGAGCCCCTTTAGAGATTATTACAGCTCATTAATGCCCATTGTGGCATTCCTTACTCACCAAGCAGTACAGTTTAGCACGAGATAGAGGTGAAAATTTTGCAACTCGAATGCATCCCATCTCCTGCGTGTCGAGCACAGCTCCCAACTTCTTGCGCAACTTTTGGTGGGCGCGCCTCCTTAGATGTTTCGGAAACTTGAGGGTCACTATTCACTATTCCTCATTCAAAAAAAGAGTCCGGTTGCAGGAGTCAAACGGAAATCTGAAAAACATACAAACTATCAATGTGGAAACGGTCATGCAACATAGCTCACATCAACAGAATAGTCAAAACAAATGTATAAGTTGTTAAATAAATAGACCAATATTTGAATATAAATTTCTAAATATTCTTATTATAAATATGAATTAAAAAACAATATCCACAAAGCAATTCCTAATCTCACTTTTAAAAACACACACACACTTAATCACAACATTGACACACTACCTACCTCCAAGAGAAACTAACTCATAAATTTTAGCGTGTCATGGCGTGACAATGTCCGAAAGCCCGTGTTGATGCACTTCCAACATTTTGCGACCAATCTGAAGTTCTGATCTGACTCTCCAGGGAGGAGACCTACGAAGACTGATTCATCTCAGGCCTGGCCAAACAGCACCCAAAACCACCAAAGCCATTGATACTGCGCCATGGCCTGTTGAAACAGTGGGTAGCCCAAACCACGACTCGATAGTGGATTCTCCATCGTCACAGTATTCTTTCCGAGATGACTTTCAGCCATCAAATTTTTGATCCCAACGACTTCTGCAGCGAGGTTGTAAGCTTTGCGCAAGGCTTCACCCACTTTTTGCCTTAGGAGTCGAAGAGCCTTAGAAATTCTCACAGTGCGAGTGTGCAAACTCTTCATGTGCTATGCTTCCCGGTCCGTCAGATCATCGGCTTTTGTTGAATATTGACCTATCCAACCCTAAGGGTTGTTTCAGCCTGAAGCCCCACCAGCTTTAAGGCCAACGGCATGGGGAAACAAGAATGCGCGCGTTGGCGCCGTCACCAGGAACTCTGACAGTTGCGGTGTTTTATGTATAAGTTGTTGCAGGGTCATTGGGTTTGTGATCTGGGGGTGGTGTGGAGAAAGTGATGGATGGGTAGCTGTAAGTAGCCTAACATGAGTGATAACCACTGAGGTGGTGGTCTTCCCCGGGATGATTTTTTGTTGCATTCGCTTCGGTCTCTCAAGGCTGAACAAAACACAATGTGATGAAAAGGGTCGTTCGGCGGAGTAGCCAGGCATGTCAATAGAAGTTTGGTTTGCTGTTGGAGAATTATTTGGGCTGGTGTTGTGGGGTGTCCTGCTAGTTCCCAGACTATACTATTTGAGACACGCAAAATATAAGCTGCTTTCACCCCAACGACGCGGCGGAGTATCCGAAAGTAGAAGCTGTTGAGATCTCGCAGCTCTTTTTCAAGAGCCTTTTTTTCCTTATTCACTTCCTTGGCTCTGTTGGCTTTTAGTTCCGACTTCCCATCGCACAGGGCCTTCTTTTGCTCCGCTGTCACCGGAAAAGACTGGAAAAACCCAGTGATGTAATCTTGAGCCGAAACGATTGAAGATTAGGTTCGTACATGCATCAAAATTTCAATGATGCGAGGGTGAGAACCCTGTACGAGTTAATGGGTGTATCTTGTTTCAACGAAAAATCCCACAAGAGACACAAAGCAAACTGTGCGATTTTCAATTACACTCGCTCAAACCAACAGCAAGCCCCTGAAAATAGTGGCTGGGAGACAAGCCTTTCCTTTTAGGTTTTGACTTATTTTCAGGGCATTCGATGTTAGTTTTCAGGGGAGGCTACTTCCAAAGAAAATATTTGAAACAATTCAATGACACGGCTACAATGGTTGTCTTGTATATTTACAGGCTACATAGCGTCAAGAATAGATGGCACAGCACTTGAAATGATTCAACTCAATACATCAGTACATGTATTTATAATGTAGATATTCATTAAAAAAAAGGGCCCATACAAAACAATACATAGGGCATAAGGACCTGTGTCGTCTATGTTGTACTTCCAGAAGTAGTGAATTTCACATCTAGAATAGGGAACAAAACCACAACAAGCAAGTCGGTCACTTTGTCAGAAATCCTTCACGCTCAATCCTTACAGACCTCCCGTAGCCTTGACCTCTAAAAATTATGGCTGCTCAACCTACCACCCTGACGTACCCCCCTCAGAAATAAGGGTTTAAGAAGACCTTTCTGAGGGAAACCAATGGTTGATAAGCCCTTAATAAGGCCTCATTTCTCGGGAGATTACGGAGGGGTTGGTTGACCAGTCATGAGTGTAGGGAAGAAACTCCCACTTGAAACAATAAAGATGATCCATGGTCCATGGGATATCTGATGCACTTGATGATGTTTTGGAAAGTACGAATCTACATGCGAACAATGGGAACTGAAACTTGAATGATTCATGGTGGCTAACTAAGTATTATACAGTACATAGTATCCCATCATCTAATCACACCCCCAACATTTTTCAGATGCGGAAAAAAGTGACGATTTCCGGGGTCAGTATCTCGCTATCTCCTCTTTTAAAAATAGGCCTTCTCATTTTCCATTTTCAGCTTTCAGTCGTGACACCGTTGGACGAAATCCTGCACCTATAAATACTGATATATCTTCCGTCAACAGAATCTTGATCTTTATGACAACTATGCATCCTTCCAACTCCGGGGAGGGCACCGGCAACTTTTCCGGCACGCCGACCCGGTCATGGGCCTCGGTTCGTGACATGGGGCCCCTTTTTCCATGGCCGAAAAAAAGAGGGGTAACTGGGGTGAAATTAACCTTACTTATTGGGTTCATGCGTGATCATCCCCAAAAGTACACTCCTGTAAACTAACATAGCCATGGAACATCCGCCACTTTTTGATGGTATTTACCAGGAAAGATGGTGATTTTATGGGCTGCGTTAGTTTCAGGGAGGGTAGTATGAGCGACAAAAAAACCCTCTTACCTTCCCCAGTATACTGGTTGTTTGATAGGGATTGTTTAACCAGGGAGCCTTATAATGGTTTACTGCACTCCCCACATAACTGGGTAGTACCACCATTTTCGGGGTCTATGTATTAGTTTTCAGGGATCTAGTTTCATGAATTCTAGGTAGTCTACTCAACTCTCACTTTTTTTGTTGCCGGGGCAGTTTGCCTTCCTATGCTAGTCAGGTGAGTGCTGATTCAGTGGCGTCCTCGTGGTTTTCTTTCTGATGAAAAGGTCCAAAGCAAACCATAAATTCAGTGAATCCAATCTTATCAATCAATAAAACTATCAATCTATGAATCTGGCAATCTATCAATCAATGTAGCTATCATGCATGCACGCATGCATGCATGCTGCATGCATGTTTGCTCATATCTTCCTGCGCTGGTAAGGCACTCGAACAACCAAATGGAGGTCGTCACAGTCGTTTGAATCAATTCATCTATCCAAATTCATTTTGCTGTTTAATCCATTCCTTCCTTCACATCTTTCGTTACAACCCAACCCAATCCCCAAGAGCGACAAAAAGCTTATGGGTTCAAGAATATAGGGTGGTGAACCAACCCTTCATAACAGAAATGCTTAGGTGGGCCCGTAAAACCCTGGACCTATGTGCAGCTGAGAAAAAAAACAAAAAAAAAACAAAAAATGCCGGGTTCCCCTGTCTGCTTTCAGCAGCTTGTCCCTATAGCGATCGTCCTGCGGGATCCAAGTCTTCAAGGCTTCAGTGGGATCCAAATCAGTCGAAAAGTCGTGCCGCCCAAGGACTGTTGGTTTAAAAAAACCAGGCCATATTTCCTCTTACAACAATGGCCTGGAGCATATCATAAGCAACCGTTATCCCGAAATTTCTATTTTGGTATCAAAATTTGGTCTACAACCTTTGACTGAGGTTTGACGAAATTCTCGTACTTTGAGAAGGATTTCACTGGAAAAGGCGCGGTCTCAACTTACTGAAATAACAACAGTGAAACCCATTTATTTTCGGCCATTTACTTGGATTCGCTCCAAGGTGGTTGCAAAAAGCAATTAAAATATTCCCCAAAAAATGGTGGTTTAATGGTGATTTACCATAGTATCAAATCAAAAATCACCAACAAAACCAAATCCAAGCTTAAGAATCTCTACGGATCCCTTGTCATCCCTAATCATCCCCAAGGATCCGCAAAAAATCACCAACAAAACAAATCCAAGGTTATAGGGGCCACAGGCCACTTCACAAGTTCCACTCCCCTCCCCGTCCGAAGGAGGACTCACCACGGATCCCAATGGGGCACAGCCACCCAACTCCGAATTCCCCTCAGCTGCTGGAAAAAATTCGGATTGAACGAAAAAACACTGCTTACCTTCCATGTCTATATTGGTTGTTTTTGTTTTTGTTTTGTTTTTCAGGAATGACTATTAATAAATATAAATATTAAATAGTCATAATTGCAATGGAATGTTATTCTTATCCTCAAAGGCCTGAGTCGGAAACTAGAAGTCACAGGAAAACGACTTGTAGGTTTTAGAAGTTTGCCCAGAAACAGCTGAACAGTTGGATATACCCTAAGAATCATGGGATCTCAAGTCACTGGTGGGGACGTTTGGAGATCCCATGCAGAAGCCAGCCTTACAGAGTCAATTCCCTCTTTTTGGGAGGGTCCAAGGGGTACCCCTATTTTCGGAAACATCTAGTTTGAGCTTGGAGTAGTTTATCTCATTCTTTACGACGAGGTGTGTTTCAAAAACATCTCAATTTTGGATCCAAGAGCTGCTCGGATGTCCGGTCACCATTAGCAAACCTCCGGATCTGATCTCCTATGACCTCAATCTTCCAAATATCGAATTTTGGAAGTGGTTTTTTTTTGAACCTTCAAAAACTTCCTACGCAAAAACATGGCCCATGTGCTTTAAGAAAATATGACTCAAAAAATAGGCGAACTCACATAGCCAAGGATGATCCTAAGCAAAAAAAACGATCCCCTAAGATGCGCATTGTTTTGTATCCCGCATATTCAAGATGAGATTCCAGGAACTTTGTACATTTATGGGAGTCTTTTTCGGGGGGGATCCCGATCATCTTCCCTATGATGTTCTATGATTCCCTTAGGTTCCCTAAGGTTAGGAAATTAACAAATCCTAGGGTTCCCACTTACTGCACCAAGCCTCTAATACATGCACTAGTGGCCTGGTTGAAAGTCACTTCATAACTATGGTATTTTGAGGTTCTCGCCCTTTTGCTAGCCCTTCCCAAATGATGCTCCATGTATGACTTCTATCTACAGTGGTAGTTTGTTTCTAAGGTCAATGTGGGTCAATGCTCCTATACATTGAAGCATTTATATAACTTGGGATGCCCCTCTCAGGTTCCACAAGATGAGCCCCTACTAGTTATAAATGGCTTAAATGGCCTTATAAATGGGTAAGTGGTTAGTTAGCTAGTTGTAGGCCCCTACTTAGAACTGGTTTGTGGGGGCCCACTTGCCAGTGGCTTCGGTAGGAATCCCGGAGCCTAAAAATGTCATCATCCTGACGATTGAATCCTGCGAGTTGGCTTTTGGATTCCTACATACCCAGTTGTCCAGTCAGTTTTCCCCATAAAAACTGTCGAAATACGAGCTACACCCGCGCACAATATCTTCAAATGTCCCCAAAAAAATGGAAATTTCTCCGGGCCAACCATCAATCGTCCCAGGGATTTTCGTTAGTTTTCACGGGAGAATAATCCAGTCCAGCATTTCATCCGACGGAAATTCTCCACTGAGCTTCACGGCCAGCAAGTTTCGTGTCTTGGGATTTTCTGTGCCGATGCCACCACGGCCATCTTGACCAGCCTGCAATGGCGATCGCGAGCACCCGAGTAAACAACCCCAACTTAGTACCCTTCCTAAAACTAACATAGCCGCTGTTAATGGATGGTTGGAAGATGAAAGTTCTTTTTTGGGAAGGACTATTTTCAGAGGCTATGTTAGTTTCAGGGAGTGTATATATCCACTGGGAACTAACATAACTTCAGGAAATGGTTTTAAAAAAACATCTTCGAACATGCCGGCTGGATGGAGATATGTTAGTTTTGAGGAGGGTATGAAATCATATTACTTACTCTTTCTCCCACAAGAGATATATAACTGCTATTAGAGAACCATGAGTATGGCAGGAAGGGTAAACAACCTCAACTTGGTATCAATAATAATATACCCAACTGATCGTTTTCATGCTGATATTATGTAACATCCTGGAAAAATCAACGAATCCTGGGTTGCTTATCTTATTATATAATAATTGTGAAATAATACATGCTGACTGATCATCCAAGATCAAAAGGGATCCAAAAAAGGCCAATTCTATAGAGGTGATGGATCCAGCGGCTATGATCACCTCCGTGACCCATCAAATACCGGGGTGTTCCCTTGCACGGCGGTTCGGATGTGTCACGGTCAGATTGTCGAAAATCTACTGTAAACTCTCAACAGTTGATGGTTGTTGAAGAATTCCCTCAAAGATTTTGAGCTTTTTGTGTCCACTTTTGAAACAAAATCGAAATGATGACATGCTAAAAAACCCATCCAGTCTAGGAAGCGAATTTCAAATTTCACTGGCTTTTCAACCCGTCACTTCAGACGTGAAACTTGGGGTTCTATAGCCCATCAAGTAACAGTCGTCAACACCGGGATTTGGCACTCAGGATCTGGCTTGGCTAAAGCTGGGTGATACTACAGCAAAACTCCCCTGAAAATAGGCCTTTGGACTGACCCAAAAGGAAAGCCGGAAGTCTTCCAACCATCCATTTTACTGGTTTCAGGGAGTTTAGATGGTGTGTGTTTTTGTTGGTATGTGAAGTTTCCCTCCGAGGATTTCTAGCATTACAGCCTGTAGGGCTGCTCGCACCAAAGGTGTAGCCTCAGCTTTGACAAAAAAATCGCTGTCAAACGCAAGGTCCCCACCATGCGATTTCACCCCGCACCAAAATAATCAGGGCACATTTGGGACTCTAATTCCTAAACCTGAATTTAAGCACATTTTGGTGGGGGATTCCCTTACAATCACCAATTGGGGTGACCTCGGCAGATTGGTCGCTATAATTTGCCCAAAAAAAAGTCTCTCACCCCTCTGGTGTAGTTACAGACTCAACAGACTCAAACCCAAGCATCAGAGATGATTTTGGGAGAGAGGTGGAGATGTTTGAGAACAAATATGATTTTTGTTGTTCCCCATAGTACCGCTGGAAATGTTCCTCCAAATTTTGGACTCATTCCGCAGAGTTTTCGCCCAACCTCAATGGTTTCTTGTGGTTTGCTGAAGGTTCCCTAACAGACCCAAGGGTCCCAACCCCCTACCAACTTCCCTTTGGGAAGTTTCGAACAACAGAAAATCGAGTTGGAAAAACTTTGGTTCAAAATACCCTTTCTGTTTAGTTCAAGTCGAATCTCACTTCATTCATGTTTTGTTGATTGGATCTTTCGCAAACAAAAACACTCAAAAATTACAACTGCCCTTCAAGTCAAGGACCGTGAAAAGAATAGTCCCCTGGAAGTGTTGATGATTAAATTCTTACAAAAAAATCTGGATGTTTTCCAAAATACCATTTTTTTATTACAGTAAATGGCCATTGCACCTCCCAGAAAAAGGTGTATGTCAAATGTATTCCATGTCAGCAAAGCTTATTCAAATAGTAAACAAACTTCCAATGGAACGAAAAAACACCTTAAAAAAAAGTATCGCCGTGAGATTTTACCGAGAAAGATGTTGGTTGATCCCAACTTGCTGCAAATCCTCGTTAAAACATTATAGTTAATCTAAGATAACCAGCTGGGAATATCCAATATTCGAGGGTGAATTACAGTACTCGGATTTTCCACTCACCAACCACCTGAAAGGTTTACCGTACTAAAGCTGAAGTGTTACCCTACTAAATGTCACCCTAACACCTGAAATCAAATCAGTATCCAAATTCTGGCTGATTTTGGAAGGATGTCACACCACTAAACTATATCAAGCAAAAGACTGGTATCATAATGACGTCACCAACCATCTAACCACCCAAACCCGCATTTAACCACCTTTTTGTGTCCCAGAAACGCGATGAACGCGACCATGCAACTGCTTCAAACGAGTCCGGTTGGGACCTCGAAGAAAAGCCAATGGGAAGGGCTGACAGGGCTTGAAAGATTCACTCGAGATGTTTTTGTTCCATATTTTTTTCCAAAGACTTTGAGATGATTTGTCCAGATCCATGTTTGGAGGGAGGGAAAGATTTAAAAGACCTTCCTGGCGTTGTTTTTCCCGAAAAAATCCTCCCGAAGATTAGGGGTGAAGGAAATCTCCAGGCATCCAGAATGGGTCCAACTAATATCCTGAAAACACCCGGTCCAACGACCCGGAAACATCCAGGAAATAGTCGTTGTTTCAGTTGGATGAAGTAAGCCACATCACTACCCGAAAAGCTGGCTGTTTTTCAACGCATAGATGAATTCATTGTAAAAAAATAAGTTGTTTAGGGCACAAACATCTTTGAGAGATTGGAGTTTTGGGGTCCCCTCGTTCATGCAATACGCAGTATTTCTTGTGAAACCCCTCCATGCAACCCATGTATCCAGGCTTTCTTTCACTGCAAGTGTCAAGCAGGTTACCTCTAAATTGAACAGTTTCTATGATCTTACTCTGCCTTTTGGAACGGGTTTTTGTGTTGAAGATTGCCCGCAACCATATCCACGCAATTATGCTCTTACTTCAAGTCTCGGAGATAATCGGATCTTAGGATTTTTTAAGGAAGTGGACCATTCACTTGGAAAACCGAGCCTAACCAACACAATTAGAATAAAACGGCAACAAAACCCTGACATCACATGAAGCACGAAGTCCAGTTTGGTTCAGGTTCCGGGATCCTTATTTCATCGCAAAAAAACATATCAAAAAACCAGGGTTTTGGTGACTGCTCAATGAACCAATTTTGGTGAGAATAGGAAGACTTTTTCCATGTACAGAAAGACTCAAAAAAATTGAGTTCATGACCATCCACTAGTGCAACTCTTGTAGTCTGCTTTTTTAGACCCATGGCCATGGCACTCATGATTCCTTCCGCTAAACAGACATAGCAACTGAACACCCTCCGTTTGCAAATTCAAAGATACGGTACTCATCTTCGAAAATCGAAATGTCCATTGCTATGTTGGATAGAAGGAAGGGTAACCGGGATAACCCTTCACAAAACCACTGTCTAGCAGCTTAGCAGCCTGCATCAATGTGAAATGTGTGATGCTGACTAGGGAGGGGAGGTACATGTGTGAAATTTAGCATGTCACAAGAGCCATGTTTCGAAAGGGTTCTACCTTTTACAAAACCAGCGTCTTTAGTATCCAACCCCTACCACTCCCCAACGACTTTAACCTCAAGCCGATCTCCAAGGCACTAGTGGCCGATGCCAAAAGATCAAGCCTGGACCGCGTGGGTGTTTGTTTGAAGGGACGCCCCCAAACAAGCAGGTGTTTTTTTCCACAAGTTTTTCCCTATGTAATAGGGAATCCTTATGATTGCTCGTATATAAACCACTTCTATTAGGTTTATGTCCCAGCCCCCTATTCAATGGAAATAATGGGAGTTTGGAGGAATCGGCACATATGGTTTGGTTGTCATCATGTTTCGCCAACAAAAAAATAGGGGAACCAACCAAAAACCCGGAAACAATAAAACACAGGAAAAGGGGATAATATGCTAGCCATATCAAACCAAGGTCAATGCTCCTTGTCAAATTTCCAAAGCAGTATGGTCTCTTCTGGTTGGTTAGTCCTGTGTTTCAAACCATATCTAATCCTACAAGAACCGTTGTTGGGAACTTGTTTCTCCCCCTTGAAAAAAGCGAAAAAGGGTCATGTGGGTTCCAGATCTATAATGAATTAGGGAATTTTAAATGTCCAAAAAGATTTCGGACCGCCCCCCAGTCAAAAAAAAAACAACCACAAAAAAATGCTGTATCTCTTGCCAATACTATTCAAAATGTTAAAGCATTCCTACGAGAAAAAAGACGATGTGGTGCATCGAAACCGGTGATCCTGTCGCAAGTCTCGGCAAAAAACCAGAGGTGAAAAAAAAATTGGGGTCCGATAGACATCCAAATACCTCCTGAGAAGCTGTTTTAGGTATACTTTGGGGGTCCAAATACCTTCTCAGCAGGTTTGGTTCAAGGCCAGCCACTTGGTCAAACAAATAGGAAGGGAAAGATTTCCCCCCCAAGGTTTCGGAGCGAAGATGTTTTTGTTTTTTAGATAAGGGAAAATTTTAAGGATCCACCAAAACGGGAGCTGATTCTCTCATCAAATCGCCGCCGTGGATTGACCATCTGACGTTTTGATGCCAACCCACAAAGTGGGCCCCCTTTTTGAATGGCCTTATCAATGGGTAAATGGGGTCCGTTCAATATGGGTTATAACTCCACTTATAACTGGTTAGGGAGCCACCTAGCAACAATTCCACCAAAATTAAAGATCTTGGTGCCAGAGGAATCGTTTTGGTAGAGGAGATTTTTAGGCAACCCCTTGTTTGGTGACCTGCACTCATTGCTTCAGCCACAGAAACCAACAGTTTCCCCTCCAATTTTTCTTCGTCCCAGCAGCTTCTTGTAGAGGTTGAAGGGATTATCTGTTGCATCTAAACCTCAACACATCCACTCAACCACATGCTGGGTCCATGATCCAAAACAAGAGTTGACATCATTTTTTGTGGAAGGCGATGAGCAAAAACATCTCCACATCTTCAGTCAACGAAAACATCTCTAAAACCACATGTTGGCAGGCATTTTCATGGTGAAAACACTGGCGAGAAATTTCACTTCCAAATACAACTTGAAAATCCATTCGCACATGAGCCATGAGAAAAAAACTTATGACTTCTAGTTCGTTGGTGTTTTTGGGGATTCCTAGTATTGGTTCTTGTTGAATATCTGTTGCTCCCTACAGTCCCTATATCCAAGGGAGCAAAACAATCCCTTACAATAATCCAAAAAGACGATTTTATGCTCACATGAAAGACGGACCTGAAAATCCTCTCTAGCCCCGCCAATTCTCCGCCCAGATTTCCATCTGTCAGCCCGTAATCTTCATAGATAAAATTGTTTGTTTTCAGTTGTTGAAGTGGGTTCTCCGATGCTTGCTTTTGGGTGCATTCAATTTATCGTTTTAAAAAACAAAACGTGACGAGAAAAAACGGTAAGCCTGGCTATGTTGCTGCAAGTTTTGGTGCCAAAGAGTTCACTCTGAAATAACTTTCTCTGGAGCATGGAAGAAAAATGGGGGGTCCTTGGAAGGTGGGATCTAATCTCTACAATAGCAGTGTTCATCCATTTTCCACCACACTGTGATACTTTAGCGAAACAGTAACCTTTTTCCCGCTGGTTCTCCAAAGGACTCAGATATCAATGACAAAATGCTGAAGAGTTCTATGCTTGCAAACATCTTGAAGTTGTTGATTTTCCCTTTCAAAAATCATGTCAACCAAATTTGCTGTCCCAAACTATAAGTTTCTCAAGGCATGCTTGATGTTGCGAACACCCCTTTCGGCCCCCCTTATCCACCTGCACTGTCAGATTTGCCAGGCTTCCCGGACGTCCGAAGCGTGCCAGGGTGCAATCAGGATCGAAGAGACGCATCAGAAGAGTGTTGATTCGTTCCTCGGTTTGGTGGAGCTAGCCGCGGAAAAAAAAAAAAAGGATTTTTTGTTTCTAATTCTTTGGGGAAAAAAGGGAACTGAAACAACTCCAATGTTATTTTTTTGAGTTGACATAGCATATACACTCCCCAAAACGGTGACCTGAAAATTGGCCCTCTCAAAAGGAAAATCATATTCCAACAATGCTGTTTCAGGTGCTATTTGAGTTTCGGGGAGGTTTTTTTTGATGTAATGTATACCTAGAACCTGTGTTCTATTGTGAAATTTCAACGCTTCAAAAGAAGGCCCTTCCACTCCAATCATTCAACACGGGTCATGAAAGGTATATACATATATGCATATATACATATAGAGATATAGAGATATAATACATGAATCAACGTTTTTTGGCTGTTTATGGGCTTGGTGGTTGAGCCTTTAGGCATATCTCCAAGTCGATATTGCCTTTCATAAGGGGGGCAGATAAAACATGCAAACTCTGATGCTAACCACCACTTGACGATTGACTGAATACACAAAAAACATATAGTAAATATATATATATACACACTTCTTGAATGTGCCAGGATTGGCTAGGTGAGTAGTTGAATGTGATACGAAGTATTTTTTCGGAAGAATACAGAGCCGAACCAATCCTAAATTGGAGACAAACATTCTAACATCCCCATTTATGAGAGGAAAACCCATGTTTCCATTGAGGAAGCCTTTCATGCAGTTCTGGGTTGTCGGTACATTGGTGGTACACACAAGTGGAATCTCCCAAAAATACCCCAATGCTCCCTTTGAAGGGAGTCTATGCTGACTATTTGACTCGACATTAATGTTGTACTCTGATTAGTGTATCAGATGTGGAAAAAAATATGGCCAAATTATTCAGAAACACCGCTATTGATTTGAAGGTTCTGATTAATCACAAGTTTGTCCTTTGGGGGGCCTAGTTTTTTGGCCCAGGTTAAGCAATAACTATGGTTACTATTGGGACTTTTTGGGGTGGGTTAAGCAAAAACTGTTGCTACTACTGGGATTTTTCGGTGTAGGTTAAGCAAAAACTATTGCTAGTACTAGCATTTTTGGGGCAAATTACTGTTGCTATCACTGGGATTTTTTGGGATAGGCTAAACAAAAACTGTTGCTAATACTGGGATCTTCTGGGGTAAGTTAGGCAAAAACTGTTGCTAATACTGTGATTTTTTGGGGTAGGTTAAGCGAAAACGATTGCGACTACTGGGATTCTTTGTGGTAGGTTAAGCACAAAGTATTAATACTATTGGAATATTTGTCGGGGACTATCCCATCACAAAAAATACATGCCCCTTCAAAACCCCAACCACTTGTGCCAAGTTGAAAAGGATCTATACAAGGAACTGTCACGCCACCTTTAAGAAGGAATCGCTCAAACGAACAAAACAACACCAAGCGTGAGGTTGATGGCCATCCTTCTGTTCTACAGAAACAGCGCCTTTTTTGTTGGGCCACTTAAAGTTCCAATTTCGAGGTCTGGAAAAGACTGTTTGACCGGAGAAATGTAAGCTTAAGGGGGGAATAAATTCCGTAAGGGGGAGACACCACGATGATATTTGTTTTCCAAGGTTGAACAACCCGTCAGCTGGAAGAACATGGAATGAAACATACAACTTTGACCCAGATGGAAGGTTTCCAAGCAGAGATGAATTATTTGAAGTAGGCAAAACTGCTGCATGTGTTCGGGATGTTTTTTGAGACCCGTTTGCATTTCTTCGCCCTATTCACCCGAAGTCATGAACTTCAAGTCTGATCTTTGGAAGAGTGTTAATGCGCTAACAAGGCGAACTTTCCTTTCTCTAAACAGAAAAGAACATCTGGGACCCCATCGCCTTTTTTGGCTTTATCTATATTTGTTTGCGGGTCGTTTCCTTCATCAGAGGAAAACATCGTCACAACAGCCACCCCCGACTGAGCGACAATGAGATCTTGTCTCATACTCCATTCTCCCGTTTTCTCACCTCAGCGAAACTGACCATCAAATCCGTTGTTTCAATTTCTAAGATGCGCTGCTTGGGGGGTCGCCCCTATCGTGAAGGTATTTTCCGCCGACCCCTGCCGCACGCTAGGGGGAGGCGTCTCGGAAGGATAGCCACAAAAGTATTGTAGATAGCCAAACAAATTCAAACAAAAAATAAATACAGACAATCAACCTAAAGAATTATACTTTATTGTCATGGCAAATCTAGCAAAAAATTGAAAATTACAAAAACCTTGCTAACCAGCATTCGGCACTGCTCGCATATGTCAAAAAAACGGCACTTTGTGTTTGTATTTTCCAGCGGTGCCGAATGCTGGTTAACAAGTTTGTTTAAGATTGTTCTTTCTATTAGATTTTCTTCATTTGTAGGTAGCCATGACATGAAAAATTTTAAGATTGATTATACTATTCATATTTTGTTTCAATTTGTTTTGCTAGCTGTAAAATAAATTTGTATACAAACAATCCTCATGTTCCAAGATGTAGCAATTATACAAACAACCTCGTCTGATGCTAGATGTTGGAAACATTGCCCTTTGAACAATGCTTGAGCGTCTAGGCAGTGCGTGGGAGCTTTGGAATGGGTTGGAGAGGCCTACTTTAGCAACTTCAATTTGCATGTTTTTTGAAATTCCGCTGACTTTTTGGAATTCGTATTGAATATTTCTTCGCGTGTCCCGGCCACAACTGGAGACACTTTGGCGTGTACTGCAATTAATACAACTTTGCAGCTGCCCTAGTGGCAACTGAAGTCATGCACCCACACCTAGCATGTAATTGCGACTTGAAGGTTTACTTGTGTAGCTGCGGTGAATATCACCTCAAAGTACTAGCGGCAGCCCCACTTCCAAATGAGCTGGGAAGAGCCTCGTCCTCTTCTGCGCGATTGCGCTTCATGATCTCATACACCCACGACTGAATCCTTGCAATGCATTCATCACGTCACGAACTCCATCTCATGCACATTATATTTTTCCTTACAGGATGGATGTGGGTATTTGGAGACCTGGGGTCAGTTTAGGGGTCACCATGGCAGGCATTAACTTTTTGAGAGATTTGGACGCCCTTAGTCCTGCTCTGACTCGTCCCTCCGACGCAGCCAGTGGAGGAAGTGCTTGAAACTATCCTGCATCTGAAATAGGTCCCGTGTTTGGGACTTATTTAGATTTGGAAGGCCCTGAATCATGGGATAGTCTAGCAAAATTTTCACATCAAGTTTCTTCAACCAACTGACCATTGCTAGTTATTGTTTTTCTTTGCTACATTGTTACAGTGTTTTACAGTCTTTCGATTGCAACGTACACTAAAGTGAAAGCACCTCATGATCAAGTCAACATAAAATCCAATCAACAAATTATGAAATATACCTAGGTATGGCATATGTATTTACAAGGCGGATTGCAATGACATACTGTTGGTATGATGCTATCAAAACACTGTCAGTTCATCACTTCAGTTAATCACCACAAACACTGTGCACTAAATGTCGCCAAAGAAACTTCAGGCACGAATGACAGTAGTTCCACAAACGATGTCGATGATCCGCAGTGGAAACGATTGTGCAAGTTCACGAGGTAGCGGCAGATCGAATGTGGGGTCTTGGCATGTAATATGCGGCATTCCAGCCCGCGAGACAATGTGAGCAGGAGATTTTCGTAGCTTCCGTTAGGGAAGCGAAAGATAGAGCAAAGAATGATGCACACTTGGAGTCAGTACCATTGACTAAGTCGGAACTTCTTTGTTGCATCCATGCTTCTCCTCTTACATTTTCTACTATGCCTCTCATTTTTGTACTCTTAACATACTCTGCCCTGACACCATCCTGTTGTCTACCGTTATGCATGCTCCTCTCGATGTTACGTACACGACGATCAAAAGGATGAGCATGATGTGCAGCGCCGTTCACCTCATTCGTGTCAGCAAAGAACTTGATGCGTACCGTGTCGCCGACCTGGGATGTGGCTGTGGCGCCTTTACATGAAATTGTAATGGTTGAATTGTGTGGTCTCATGAAGTACTGTAAGGTACAAATATATGTTGTGATAAATTATGAACATCACATCACCAGGACCATGCCACACCTTATTAGATACGTATTGAATGAATGGCATGTAGAAAACTCTCATCTTGGCTAATGCTGTCAAATGACTTGGTAGGTGTTCCAAACTGCTTCAAACAACATGCGTCCTTTGAGTTGTTCACCGAAAATTTGGTTGATCGACAACGTAGAATCGTAAATGTCGACCCCTTGATATGATGCAGCTTCAAAACTGAAGCAACCTGGGAATTGCTCTCCTCATGAGTCGCCATCTGATCCGAATCAGCAAATGACCCCAAGCTGACACGACTGGACCGTCGGACCGTTGAGAAGGGAGAGTTTTACTGTCCAAGAAATCTGGTATGTATAGAATTTACATTTGGATTCCACTTGTTTCCAAATGGTAGAGTTTTCACATGTTTTACAATCATAATAGTCGTCACAAGGTGAAATTCACATGTCTTTAAACATATGTAGTAAATACATAATGATATATCGTTGTCATTGATCATCTTACTACATCATAGTGCCATAGTACAACTAGAAGATATGATATTGATATCATCAATCAGTGGTTCAGTTCAGTATAGCATCATTTCAGAACAATGTTTTTTGTAGAGCATTGCCAGTAATGGTCCCTTCTGTGACATGGAAAACCGCGGAAACCGTTCATTCAAAAAGAACCAGTCATGCAGTGCAAGTACAAACCGCTTTCAAAGCAATGCACCCATGCACCAATGGATGTCAGTAGGTTCTTTGTATCTAGATGTTTCATTGATTGGTTTACTGCTACCTCAAATAAGATTTTTTCTAGATATATTACAGCCATTGCAGTAGTCCTTCTCTGCAAGGTCTCTCCGAAGGTTTGACCGCAGGAAGTCAGCGAAGGAGTCCTGCATCTGAAATAGGTCCCGTGTTTGGGACTTATTTAGATTTGGAGGGCCCCATCCGGGCATGTTAGGGACCTATTCCGGAAAGTGGCTATCTGGACCCAGGGAATGGATGCTTCAAAGAACAGTTGATGCATAAACCGTGCTGCTAATACGTTTTGCCTTTGGCCAGCCCTTGCGCAATCTTGCGCATTCGTCCGTATAGTTTGCCAGAGTTTGGCACAACAATAATTCTGAATTCAGTAAACACCCAATTGGCAATGTCCAAAAATGGGAACGCTGGGTACTCCAAGCATCTTTGAAATATTCAGTTTTAACAAAAGCAGTTTGAGGGATCTAACAGAAAAAATTGTGATTCTGGAGGGGAAGTGCCCACGACCCTGATAGGTCTTTCCACGGCACTGTCCACGCTTTTAGGGTTATTTGATCAGTCTTGGAATTATACGGAATATGAATGACACGAAAAAAAAGCACTATTACTTTCAATGATGATGGCTGTTCAATAGGGATTCCAATAATGGGCTGTATTTCAGATCGTAATCCAAAGGCCAGAAAAATTCTCTGTATGATCGAAACAACCGCTATTTTTCATTGCTCGGTTGCAAAAAAAAGGGCAAGGGGATCAAAGACCACTTCAAAGCCCACGAAGGCGGCCAAACCAACCAATTACCAAGGCTGATGACGATGTCTTGGAGAACACAACCTTATTTGACAATGACGGTTGCGGTCATCCACACTTCTTATTTCCCAAACACCTTTCTTAGATGTTTCACACCAGCTCGATCCGATGATCCAAAAATTCGCACAGGGCCTTCTGTGGCGGAATGTTGGTCTTAGTTTGCAAATTTCTCAAGATCCATGCATGCCTACATGATTTGTCAGGACTTTGGATCATGATCAGCCGGAATGCCGACAAATTAGTGTCTTTGGGCCTACGGATGACTTGTTCATGGAGTACTTCTTGGAAAGATCAAGTGTTTCAAATGCCACAAGACCCATGGCATGCATTTTCAACAAAACATAAATGATGTTCATGTTTGATTTTCCTGAACTTTACTGCAAGCTCATGCAACCTGCAGTGGATTTTCCCAATGAGCTGTTTAAAGGGTGCATTTCCCACACCGCGCAGTGGAAGTTTTATTTTGTTTTGTTAGACATCCTACATAACATGAATGTGCGCTTTGCGGCCATTATCAAAGGCATCAAATCCCAATTTCAATAGGATGTGAAGCGGGGTGGGTTTGAAGCGACCCCTATCTTGAACACCCACGTTCTCACGCCAATCTTGGCCCGGAAATCTGTGCTTTGACTTTTGGCATGTGCTGAATTTTTTCCACAAGTAGGAAGCTTGGTATGTTTAACACAATGGTTCAGAAGGCCAAATTGGCGAACCGAAACCCAACCAAAACTTTCAGCTCTGAAGGTTTCCCCAAAGTTGCCAGAAATTTCAATTTTCTAGACTGTTACCAACATGCCAAGGAAGCACCCTGCAAAAGCCTTCCAAAAAGCAAAAAATGTGTGATGATAGTTGAAAGTTGAAATAGAAACCCAAAGGTGCTCAGTGCACCTTGGTCATTTTCGCATAAAACTCAAATTGACATGAGTGGTCAGAATTGTTGATAGCTTTTGTCAAACAGCAGTTTCTGGTCAAACATCATGTTTGTGGCTCATTTAGGCTGCTCTATGTCTAGCTTCTCACAGAGTGGGTAGTGCACACGCAACAGGAAAGCAACAAGCAACAAACAACAAGAACAACATCAACACACAACAACAACGACAACAACAACAACAACAACAACAACAAGAAGAAGAAGAAGAAGAAGAAGAACAAACAACAAACCGGCAAGTACAACAGAAACAAATTTGGTATCTCTCTCCCGGAGGAAATTCATTCCCAAATCACTCCGTTCTGCTTGCTCCCTTCCGCACCAGCTTGGTTTTGATGACACTGGAGTTGATGGATTCAAATGTTTTTCAGCCACAAGGAAGCCTATCTGTTTATCTGCTGCGTCAGCAAACCCAGAACTAAATCTTCATTTGTAACTGGAATCCTGGGTGGGGGGGTTAGATCCTATCTATCTTGTTGTTCTCTACCCCTCCTTTTAAGGAACATACTACCCTAAATTCTGCACCTCCTGACAACACCCCCGCCTAGAACCTTCAAAAAAAAACAAGATATCCCAAATTTCGATCTGAAGGGGGGGGTTAAACCTTCCTTTTCGAAAGGTAGGTTGGTTCTCCCCTGGTCGAGGTGGATAAGTACTTTCTCAGGAGTTGGATAATTTGATCATGCAAAAAAGATCCACCCGAAAAGACACATGGTTTACTGGCAGGCATGCTCTTAGATCTATTGCTTCTTGCATAAGCAGGTGTCCAATTCCAGTATAGTTTTTTCTTGATGGTTTTTTTTCGGGGGTTTGAGATCCTAAACATGACATGTCATCATGGTGGTGACGGGCATCATGGCTGAGGAATTAGTGCCCTTGTTAGGAGTCAAAGTGTACTGGCTGGCCAACCTCCCCCCCTAATGCCCCTAATGACCAAGGCCGTATTAAGGGAAACCAATGGTTAATAAGCCCTTAATAAGGCCTTTCTGGGGGGGTATGTTAGGGGGGGTAGGTTGGCCAGCCATAAACTTTCCCTTACAAAACCTAAACAACCTTTCATTGACGTCGTGACATTCTTGTTTGCCCAGTTGAGTATGATGGCTATGTCTCAAATGAGCCACAAAACAAAACGACCTTACCTTCGATGAAATACTGGTTGTTTAATAAGGATCCTTACAATGCTTAATATATAATAATCCCCACATAACTGGGTAGTACAATCCCCTATATACCCCTAAACAACAACCAAGGTTTTTTCATTGCCCATCTAAATATAACGGCTATGTCTCAAATATGGCCTTCTGACTCAAACTTCGAGAACTATCCCAAATTCCCCCACAACTAAAACTTGTCGAAATGCTTTCACCAGAAAACTCATCTATCTTCGGGTTCCTATACACCCATATCTATATCTATTTATATATATATATATATGTGTATATATATATATATACATACATCCCTGAAGCCTATTAATGTCCTCCTGAAAAGTCCAATCCTTCAACAGGGGTCATCAATCAACTGGTTCCATGTGGGTGTTTCCGAAAATAGTGGTACCTTACATCATCCATTTGAAAAATAGGGTGTTCCATTACTTTCACCATCCATTTTGGGGGTTTGGTTTGTAACCCCTTTTTTTTGGAAACGCCCATGTAGATACATCACTTTGAAAAGTCTTTAGAAAATGAGATGACCAGATGACCCCAACTCTTTTGAAAACAAAAATGAAATAACATGGAAATCACCTTGGAAAAATTAGAACCACCCCAGACCGACCCCAAAAATGCACACAATTTACACAAAAATCCCGCCACACGTGGGACTCTTCTGAACTTCCGGGGTCAGGTTGATCTGCTGAGCTCTGGTACCAAAAAGGCTGGGATATTGTGACTCGAAGCAGACTTCAATTCCATATTTCAACCTCAGCAGCTATCACCCTTCTCCCAACCGTTGTACATCCTTCGTTTATTCGTGAGTCTTCAGCTGAGTTTTGAGAGTTTTGGCTACCTTGTTTTGTGTTAGCTTGGTGGAGTTTGAAACACGATAACAAAACAAATAAGCTTTCCTTGATCCAAGAATTGGTGTCCGGTGTGGACCCTTGCAACTAAATTGAACTGGAAGGAATCTAAGTTGCTCAATTTTTGGGGTTTCAAAGGTTCAAGATGTTGGTTGATTTCGTAGCCATCTTGGAAATTTCATTTTGCACCTTCGCCAAAAACGAGGCAACGAACGTGGTACGCTGAGTTGGTTCCCCCAATGACATAGACGTACCAAGTTTTTTAAAAAAATGTGGATGGGCTTACAGTGGAAAGTTCATTCCTGTACCCTCCAGTAAACCAACAGCAAAAAATGGACTATAACTGAAATTGACTGAAATTGGAGATACGTATTTCCTAATTCAAACCATTTTCCTAAAAAATAACTGGAAAATGAATTGGAACCATTTTCCTATTGAAGCAAGTACTGTACCCTCCAGTTATTAGGTAATTTTAAAAAAAATGGTGTTTTTGTCCACTTCCAGGCCTCCATCTTAGTTTATTGGAGGTGTACCTCTTGAAGGTGATTTCATCCAGCACCGTTACGATGAGTAGTCGAAGAAGTCGACTACAAATCCAAGGAGGGCGTGAGGGCGTTGGATGGACAGTTGTTTTGCATGGTTTTCTAACGGGGTTTTTCCAAGGGGATTCCAAGCCCTCCCAGTTGGTTCCCAGGGAATGTCATCCCATCAGCTGAGCTCACGTAAGGAGAAGGCATGGCATAGCCAGGCTGAGGCCTACCGTGGGATTCTCCCATTTGGACCACTATGGCGTGGTGGTGTTACTATCATTCCCCAGCCAAACTTAAGAAGATCTACACCCCCGCCAAAACGAACATGGCAATGGAAAAATCTGCATATTTTAATAGGAGACAAAATATTCATAGTTGTTTTTCCATTGTCATCTTAGTTTTCAGTGGTGTAATTTCAGGTGAAACGTGGAACAACCTTGCTAGGAAAATTTTGAAATATGTGGTTTGTAATAATCCGTATATCCCATTTCATTTGCTGACATCATCCGTAGCAACCGGGTATGAATCACACATCCTACAACTGAACAAAATTCCAGCAACAAAAACAGGGTTCCAACAACGCTGTTGATGAAAAACACTTCACCTGGAAACATGGTCTTTAAAAAAAATGTGTCCAACAAATTCAAAGGAAAACAATACAAACATCAACATACGGGATTGTCGGGATCATCGGATTGAAAACATTGATGTTTTCAAAGCTGCAGGGTTTTCGTCAGTTTGCTTACCGATGGCCCACTGAACAGCTAGGGGCTGTGTTCCTGAGCAAAAAAGTTATGAAAACGAACACATATGCACTGCTTTTAGCAATGAAGTGCTGGCAAGTTTTTGAATGAAATGTCACCGGGTGTATTTCTTCACTATACATAATATGCAGATATATATAAATAGATATAGATATTTATAGTACATAAAGATATACACACAATTTTCATGAAGTCAATGCAAAACTCATCTTCTCACAAAAAAATCACTGCTATGTTCAAAACATGATTTTTAAATTGAACCCCGACATCTGCAGAGACTTTTTTTCCTGGAGCAACATCTCAAGCAACAACCACAACAACAACAACAGCAGCAACAACAGCAACAACAGCAACAACAGCAACAACAGCAGCAACAATAACAACAANAAACAACAACAACAACAACAACAGCAGCAACAACAGCAACAACAAACAAACAAACAAACAAACAAACAAACAAACAAACAAACAAACAAACAAACAAACAAACAAACAAACAAACAAACAAAACAAAACAAAACAAAACAAAACAAAACAAAACAAAACAAAACAAAACAAACAAACAACAACAACAACCACAACCTGAAAAAACGCACTTCCAAAGCCAACCACACCCGAAGGCCTAACTTGGTATTCTTATGTTTGCGCTCCAAACGAACCCAAATCCTGAGCCAAAAAAAACAAAGTCAACCAACCTCGTGACTTTTTTGTGCAATGCCTCCCCTCCCTCCCTTGAGGATTGACCCTATGCCGAAGAAAAATCAGTCCTGTTTGCAGCGTGTGTTAATGTTTTTACGCGGAAATGGTTTGGTGAAAAAAGAACGAGTCAACATGACCCAACATCAAAAAAACTTGTTACGTTCCATCGAAATCCGGGTTGGTGAGAAGTGCGTGATAATGAATTTCATGGCTTGCTGCTGTGTTACCGCCATAAGCATGATTATTAATCGATATAATAAATGTGTATTTTTTGTCATCCCCTATATAACGTCAATCTTGTCCAAATTCTCCCTTAGCGCCACTCCAGCACTTCCTGCCATGTTGGCAGTTTAGGGTGCAGTTATAAATGGAGTATTAACCCCTCTAAACAGCCTGTAAATGGCCTTATAAATGGGTAACTGGGCTTACAACCCCTATAAGTGAAGTTATAACCCTACTTGTAACTGGTGACGGGGCCTACCATTTTTTTCATGGAAAAAAATCAAAAACTTGGGCCTAAAACACTGGAAAACTGGTGAAGTTCGTGTGAAGGTTAAGGTTAAGCTTCCTTCATGGAAAAATTTTATGTTATGATTCACCCTCCCTGAAACTCACATATCCCCTGAGAATTGGTGATTTGGGAGACTACTTTCCTTTTGGGATACGGTCTATTTTCAGGGGCAAGCTGTTAGGTTTAGGGAGGGTACCCTCCCAAAGTTCAACGAATGGTTCACCAAAAAATCAGCCCCCTTGGGTTTTCACCCAGTTTTAGGTGAACCAGCCGTTATACTTGGGGAGGATACCGAGCCCCACTAAGGAATTCTGAAAGCCCACCATCATTCCCTAATAATTCCGCTAGTAAGGCCTTATTTCTTGGGAGGAAACGTGGCATTGGGGGGGTGGGGCCCCTTAGATCCCCATAAGATGATTTACCCATTGTGAGCTCGAGTTTATTACCCATTAGTTTCCCTTCATAAGGCCGGCTATTAAACCCTTATTTCTGAGGGGTGTGCGTTTTATGACGGGATAGCTTTGGCCACCCGAGCCATCAACGACACCCATGATGACCGAGACACTCATGTGCTGCAGCCAGCATACCTTGCAGTCCATGCCTGAGAGTTTGAGCGAAGTTGTGCTACTCCCTGGAAGTTTAACAGCTCGCCCCTGAAATTTTACCAGCACACAAGGAAAGTAGTGTTCCAACTTCCAACCAAGTAAGACACTTGATTCAGATGGCTGAATTATTATTGGCAGAAATGTTTCAAAGACCTTTTGACAAATTGGGTGTAAAACATGGTGAAGTGTATTTAAGCAGATATTAGTAAACCTATAGGCCTAGAAGTCCAAGACCAAACAAAGAATGGTCTTTAGGATGATCTGTGTAAGTTCGGTCGACTTGGACTTCCTGGGATATTGCGGTTTTCCAGTATTTCTACCTTGGGGTCTAAATCCAATCCCACTATAAACCACCATCGAAACCTTTCTACACCCCTGAACTCTCACATAGCCCCTGAAAAACTTGACTTTTTTCGCAGCTGTTCGACCTCACATTTTGCCCACCTCTCTCTGTGACAACCTCATCCTCCAAAAACCCCCAACTTTCGGGTGCCCCCGACAAGCCCAAACGTGGCAAATCGCTCCGGCGGCAGCAACCAAAGGTGAGCCAGTACAACAAGTGAGCCAACCTTTCAAACGAAGGATTTTTGTTCGAATCTTTGGAGCGGTTGATTCGAAGATGATGGATCAAAGTTGCTTAGGGCAAAATGACACTCACGAAGTGTTCCCATACTTTTCGAGGATCATCCCATGACTTGTAAGGAGCAGTTAGCAACTACGGTTATATAGTAAGTCCCCGATTCCTGGGGTTGTTTGTTCCCCTTCCAAATGGCCATTCATGGCTTATATATAGGGGCTACTAACTACAGTACTTACTGGAGTGGCCCTCCAAGTAGCCCCTGAAAAATGATGGCTGGAACAGGTTTGCCTTTCCTTTTGGGGCCGGGTAACTTTTCAGGGGCTTTTTTATTAAACTTTAGGTGAGGTACCAAAAAAATGATATTTCTTTTGTCACCCTAATTTTGCACCCCGAAGAAAAAACCAGCAAGGTGAAGGAAATATCACACTTTCATACAAAAGGAGTGATGAACTGGGGCGATGGAGTTTGTTTGCTGGGTGGACCCTTTTCAATGTGCGGAATAGCAACGAGAAGGCAACTTGCTCCTTTCAAGTGCTCCAACGGCCAGATGGGTCTCCTCTTTCCATCATCTCTGGGCTCCATGTATTCTTTTAGTTGTGAAGTAGAACACCTTCAGTATAAGCCCCTAATATCATGCTTCAAAAAATCCTTTCCCTACTGCACTTCCACAATTTTCCAGCATTTTTCTTAGCATGCTCCACTTCCACGTCCAGTCCAAAAAATAGCTTCATCTTGGATTTGCTGGTTCGATGCTTGGGAAAAAGTTCCAAAAAGATTCTCCCAAATGGTGGTTTCAGAAGGTGATTATTTATCATGGTCCAATCCGTAAAAAATCACCAACAAAACAAATCCAAGAAAATAGAAAGGTAAAGCAACCTAATCCCATAGGATCCATGAGACTGGTAAATATATTTACCTAAAAACAACCATTTCTGTAGGTAGAATCATCCTTTCCGACCCCAACGATCTGAGGTCCAGTGACAGCCCAATCAGTTGACACGTTTCATGCCTCAGGCGGTCGATAGATTTAAGGATAAAATCGGTTAATGTTTTTTCGAATCCCCACTGAGGGGGTTCCCATACGAAACTAAATTCCTAAGGTTTAACCATTCCAAAGCAACCAAGAAATCAACTAACCACACAAGAAATCAACCAAGACATCAACCACAGTAACCAAGCAAGAAATCAAAAAAGAAATCAACTAACCAACCGCAAAATCAAAACCAAAAACCAAACTGAACCAAAACCAAACCAACCCGTTGGGTAGTAGAATCTGCGAATTTCACCAACCAAAGGCTTCCTTTTTTCAGTAGATCACATTTACCCAACAACAAAAAAAATGGGAACACAAAACAAAAAGCTGGAACAATCCTACTATACAAAGGAGCCATTGTGCCCGCCAGTTCGTGGTCTCTGCCTAAACCAACCACCAATGTCTAGAATCTACATGGCTCTCCAACCGTTCCCCCAACAACTTGAACAAAAACCCATAGAAATTTGGGGAGGTTTCGCCTATGCTTGACTTCAAAGTGCAATATTCAATTGGCACTGCTACCACATAAAATGGCGGCTGAAAAGTAACCTTTCAAAAAACGGACACAAGTACATACTAGTCACTAGGATGTCAGGGCTTTTGATCAATGCAATTCTATGCATCCAGTATTTTTGAAATACTATATCTGCTAGGGCCGGCATACCCGCATTCTATTGAAAGTTCAAAACGCCGTCTCAGAAAGTACGGCGTAATACAACAAGTCAATCTGGGGTGAGAACCTCTTCTCCACACAATCATACTTGAAACAATGACACTCCCCAATACCCCAAGAAGCACAAGCCAAGAGGCTCCCAAAGTGCATTTCGTAGATCTGCCAACAACCTCATCTTGAAGTTGAATGGATCTTGGATAACAGCACGTCATGAACGGAGATGGAGCGTCTCCCATAATGGTGGGAGATCATCACTGGTGCTAAATTATGAGCCCATACATCATCCACTAGTATCATCCTCTTCATGGTTCAGAAATCCGCCGGTCACCTGTTCGTTTTCTCAAGCTTGGAGCGGCTTGAAGTGGAAATTTTTCGAAAGGGTTTTCAGGGCTGCAAAATTTACCAATCATCTGAAATTTAACATTTTGCACCCGAAAAATGGACGGAAAAGGGTGTTCTGAACTTACCAACTGATGGGGGTTGTTGGGGTTCCATTCGTTGAAAATTTCGGGGGTGTAGATGATTCGTAGTTCTTTTTTTAGAAAGCTGGTGGATTTTCCAGGATTTTCTCACGGTTTTAGTGGAAGGTAGGATTTCCACTGTGGATGGTTCGTTCAAAAATCCTGGGTGAGCAACATCCAAAAGGATGTATTCTGGGCGAATTATCGGATAAACATGAACTGTTTCGGGAAAATTTTCGCCACCACCATTTTGGGGTGACCATTCCCAACCCAGTGGAGTTCGGTCATGAAATTTGCCCAAAGATGTATAAAATTCAAGAAACTAACATGTCAGCTGAAAACTGATGCTTGGAAGATGTTATTTTTCTTTTATATTATAAAATGGTCCCTTTTCAAAGGGACATCCGGTAGTTTTCGGGAATGGGTAAAATTCCAGGTTCCTCGCCATTGATTTTGAAGCTGAGGATTCCTCACTTGGGTTCCTGTCTTCCACGAGAACTTAACAGCTCCAGTGGCAATTGATTTTGGACCTCACAGCACGACTTCAACGGAAAGGTTCCGTGAATTCCGTGATCCCCCATCTTTTCCAAACGCGGTTTTGAAACCTCCACCCACTTCAGGGTTGAGAAAATGAATCATTGAGAGGAACATTTCAAAATGGAACCAAACCTGGAAAATCAACATGGAGTTCCAAAATGGAGGTTTGGAAGATGATGTTCCTTTTCAATTGGGGATTTTTACATGATAATTTTCAGGGGTGTAAGAACCTGACTTTTTGTTCCCCAATGGAATGATTGCGCACCACATAAAACCTGAACTGGAAAGCGAGAATCCAAACATCCACAATAAGATCCTGGCTTCGCTACAATGAACCAATGTCGGGCCATTACATTATCCATCTCAACCTCTTACGGATGGCTACATTCAATCCTTCTACAAGCCAATCAATCAGGTTTTTGAGTGTTTTAAATACGCTTTTCGCACTTGAAACCAATTCAATAATGAACCCAATGTTGCTGTCCATCTCGGCAAAAATGGAATACAACTAATACAGTAAATATCTTGCTAAAAATCTGCGCCAAACTTTAAACTCAAATTCTTAGGTTGAAACTTTAGAACTTCCAAACTTGAAATTTTTTGGGGGGCAGCTAAAATAAGTTTAAAAAAGACATTGAAACGAAACCACCTAGTTCTGTATGCTCAGCATCCGCCCGCAATTTCAAACATCAAGTTTTTGAACGGCCACCTTCACCCTTGCAAAATGGTCAACATTCACATCCCTCATGTGCCACTGGGTGACACCAGAGGGACCACACATGTTTCTTTTTAGCCTAAAAAAAGAAAGGAAACTGACCTCGAAACTGATTTTTTCAGTGGATGCCCCAAACTGCGATTTTTCAGTTCTTCAAAAGGTTTTGCAACTTGAAATTCTGAAACGGCGCAGCTTTCACTTTACCCAACCGTTATTTTAAAGAAAGAAAGATTTCCAACGGAAAAAGTTTCTATCGACCTTAAAGTTTGAAGGGCTTGTGGTGGTTTCTTTCTGTTTGGCGACTTCTGGCTTTTTGTGGAGTTTCATCCTCCCCTTTTTGCTTCAAGAGCACTTTTGGGGAAACAAACATTTTATGCCACTTACCTCCCGAAAACTAACATGTCCCCTGGAAAGTTGTGCTTGGAAGATGAAATGTCCTTTAAAAATGGCTCCCTTTTTGGGGACATTGCTTCATTTTCGGGGTTGGGATACTTCTAGCGAAAGAATTTCACATCGATAGATGCAACCTCCACAGGCTTTGAAAAATCACCTGAGCTTTGCCCACCCAAGCTTTGATCTGCACTTGAATCTGCCTCATGAGGATTTTTCCGCGGCAGGGCAGGCAGGGCATGGGACGACAGCAGAAACAACACGGTACTGTATATATAAATGGAAAGAAACATGTCCTATGACATAACCAAAAAACCCGGCAAGGCATGTAAACTAGGGTGATTTGAAACTTATTTTGTTTCAGATGTTGGTGATATACTACGTTTGTTTCGGGTGATGTCTGGGAATCCAGGGGCCGGAACTTCTGTACCATCATCTTTTGGCTGAAAAAAACATCCCTGCTTGGTGGTTTCAACCCATTTAAAGCTATTAGCCAAATCGGATCATCTCCCCAGGTAAGGGTGAAAATAAAAAATGCTTGAAACCATCACCTAGATCCAGTTTGGCTTTGATTTTTGGTTTGTCATCGCAGGCCACACCATTGAATTGGGCCATATCTTAAGGGCTTGCAAGAGGAGGAAAATCTCGGGGATGTTCCGATCTTTACTGCAAAATCGAAGGAGTTTGGAAGCCTTTCTCGGTGTCAGCCTTACCCCTTGTGACATGAACCACAAAATACTGATTGGTTATTAAAATTTCATCCTGACAGAGTGACTTAAAACAAGAATCACGAAATGAAACTTCATGAACTCCTGGGATCCTCATTTCATGGCAAAATTATCAAAACCCCCATGGGTAAAGGCGTCAACTTTTTCGCCTACCCATCCCTTAAGGCAACCAGGTGAGCTACGCAAAAAAAAAGCTCCTACTTTCCATTGTACTGGTTGTTTTATAGGGATCCTTACAATGTTTTATCATAATCTCTATATAATTGGGCAGTATTTCATCCCCTATATATCCTAAACAACCAGGTGTTTTTTATTCATTGCTCAGGTTAACAAAAGGGATGCACCCTTGCTCCTCTACCTTCACCTTCAGAGGGTGCTCGGAGTTGAACCCCCAGGGAAAGTTGAGGTCCGATTTTTGGATGGTAATGGAACCTATGCTTTTTTCGGAGGTGATCAGACACACCCCTTGCTCATTCTCTGACAGTGTGACTGGATGCCCTTGGGCTTTCAAGAATGATGATTTGTGGGTTGACGACTTTCCGAAAAAATGGGAGAAACATTTCTGTGGCTTCCAAAAATAGGGCTACCCTCCAGGGAACGATTTCCATATGCCACCAAAGGGGAAAAGGAAACTCATCTTCAAACATATGTTAGTTCCAGGGTATTGTTGAGCTGTTTGGCTATCAACTTGTATGGCTATCTAATGCTATTTTGGCTCAGAAATTCATCAACTTTCTGAGGAGATTAAACTGATAAAACCCAACCAAAAATGTTGGCCGTGAAGCTTCATAAACCAAGCAACTCGATTTCCACTGCCAGCGGCTCAGCAACCTGATGCGTTGGCCATGGTGCGATTTTTGGTGGGGGAGAGACTGGAGGGAGAGGATGATAGACCAACATGTACCGGGCTGTACATGGGTTACCCGGGCACATTTCCTTGGGTTACCTCCGCCTGAGCTGTAGCAAACTTGAAAGATCACAAAGGATCGGTATGGATGGCTTGGATAGAAACCTCACCCCTTCCTACTAGCAGCGCAGCAAGATCTCACCATGGTGGGATGGCTTCCAGACTACCTGAAGACACGCATAAATCTTTATATATATATATGTATATATAGATATACATTCAAGAAAAGAAAAGCCCAACCTACGGCGCGAACAAAAATAATGCTGAATGAAGAGGGAACATGCAACTCTGCCGTTAGGGCCGTTAGGGTATCAACATGTATCAACCAATCTTCCCGTTTCCTTATCAAAAAAAGACCCTCACTGGCCTGGTCTGCTGCATCTCCTTGCAATGGCAAATCTAAAGGTCCTTCCGGTTCCCACGGAACCAACCTGGCTCTGGTGTCACGGTTTTCGAGTCTTTGTGACCTACGAAGAAAGGGCAGGATCTTTTTTAGATCCATAGATCCGTGAACTTACATAGTAATGGAAATCCATCAAAGGATCCCATGTTCCATTGCCATCTTTGGAGTGTAAAACTACTGTAGGCTCTGAGTACTGAGTTCGTTTCAAGGATATGGATCTTCAGAATTCCACCTAGTGGTAGTTCAGTCCCATTCACTTTGTTGGGAATTTTTGATTAAAATCTCTGGAAGCGTCGCAGCTTTGCTGGGTTGATGAAGTGGTGGAGCAACTGATGTCAAGCAATCAGAAAATCTAACGAATTTTTGTCTCAGTGAAACTTGAACTTCTAGAAGGAAACTGTGGAGTTTTTGCCATCCGGCTAAGCTGTTGATATCCTGAATATGTATCTCAGTAGCCCATCACTGCGAGGGATTTTTTGGACCCAAAATTTGACCGGTTCCTCTTTTTGTTGATGTGTCATCATGCATTCGTTTCAGCATACTGAGGCGCCACGCTGAGTTCTTTTGCTACCCTCCTGGCAGCTGACACGCTCCATATAAACTACTGCCGCAAAAACCCTCAGAGATGTCCAGATACATATATATATATATATGTATATATATACATATATATATATGTATAAATAGGCAAAATCATTCATCATCATTTTGTTTTCAAATCATATTTCTTTGGATTGCGAGGTTTTTTTCTGTTTTTGCAGCCAGGTTAAAAACTGAATCTAACTAATTTGGTTTTCAGAGGTGCAATTTTTTTGTGGAGGACAGCCCATACATGAAGCTCAATACGACGGCCATTGGGCCCTGTCCGGAAGTTTCGAAAAAAAAGAACCAGCCAAGGTCAAAAAAGCTGTTCTTTGACAGCGTACTAGCGTACCCTCTGGAAGACTAACATTTGGAACCCACAAATGGAGGTTTGGAAGATGATTTCCCGTTTCAATTTGGGCTGATTTTCAGGTTAGCCATTAGTTTTCGGAAGTGTAAAAACCCTCCTTGCTTTCCCCACGAACCATGTGATGCTCCTGTACTGGTCGTTCACATGCAAAGGGCAAGATATACTTGCTCTTCAGCATTTCCAATTCCTGCCGGAGCCGCCGTCTCTGAAAGGTCGAAGAGTTTCCAAAAGTCGGTCCAAGTTTTATCACAATGCAGCGGCCAAGAAACTGACCAAACCACGGATGTTTTTGTCGAAAAAAAACATGTGGCTCTTTAGCATCAAGCAGCAAGTTATTGAGATATCAATCATTTTTGGATCTCCATACCCCTTACCGTAATTTCCCTTGTTCAAAAAAAAACAAAAAAAAACTCTTGGGTTCATCTTCCCTATCGTCCAAAGACTGGAACAAGTTAGCTGTCAGTTCTTGTCGCCTGAGATTTGATGATTTTTGTTGGTAGGATGTCCTGTTGGTAAGGATTAATCCTACTAAAGGCCTTGGAAGCTATTCTTCCATTTGTTTAAGAGGCTTGGAAAAAGTAGAAAATATACTCCCAACGCTGTTTTGTAGTGATTTACCATTGTAGATCTGTAAAAACTCACCAACAAGACAGATCCAAGTACTTGTATCTGGGGTAACTTTGGGTCATCCCCCCCGATTACCCAAAAACAACCACCATTTCCCCTAAACCAACACGTTTTCCATCGAATCCAGGTAACGGATTCCCATGTTTAAGAAATATTTGCTCACCCAGTACTTGAAACCACTACCTAGTCTAACACTACTTTTCTTGGATGTCTTTTTGCATCACCTGATTACACAAAGCTATAAGGCTATAAATCAACTATCAACCAGATTTTGCGTTCCAAGTAGAAAAACCCACCTTCAATTTCCATTCCTTCAAGTGTTTGATTTCGGAAGCTTCACCAAGAAAAACACACAGAAAACTTATCTCTAAAGAATGGTTCTTCAGAAATCATGATTAAGAAAAAAAGATCGGAAGAAAACAGGAGAAATGGTGGACTCTATTAAACTACAAATGAACCAGCTACGGTTCCCACATCCGAACAAGTTGGGCACCTAACAGGCCATTTCAAACCTACCCAGCCTGTCGGAAACGTAAGCGTTGATCGCCATCAATCTTGGCACCCGCCACGTTACCTGGTGGGAAGCTGGCGAACCATGGGGGATTGTTGAGACCGAGGTTTTACGTGGTCAAGAAGAAAAATCTCCATTCCTTATGTTTTTTGCTTTTCCAGGGCTGTGTCTCTATTGTTTTAGTTGCAGGGATTCTGTAGGGCATGGCGAAACTTTTGTGTTTTACAGTAAGTGAGTTTTTGTTTGGCATCATTTCACCATAGGGAATTTTTGGGAGACCCAAATTTCTCGACCCCTTGAAATTTTGTCCCGTGCCTTAAAAGATTTGAATTCCTCCCTGAAATGTTCATCACCTAAAGGTGGGAAAAATTGGTGAAGGTGGAAAAAATTGGTGGAATTTTCCTCCTACCTTTTTGACGATGAACTTCCAACTCCCCAACTTTTCTTGTGTCAAACTTCAGCGTTGCCTCTACTGTACCACTTGGACCCCTATAAATAGGCCGTATCCCAAAAAGGAAAGGCTTATCTCCCAACCCCCCATTTTTCAGGGGCCATGTTAGTTTTAGGGAGTGTTTTAACTGGTAAAAAAAGAAACAAAATGATTTTTGATGGTCGCTCTTGAAGGCCACACCCTCGTCGTTGGGAGGAGTTGCTTTTTCTTGATTGTTCTAACCCGTCCACGTTTTTACAGAGAAAAAACAAATCCTTCAAATTATAGGCTCAATAATGAAGTTCTCCACACCTTTTTCAGAAATAAACTTGCGAACGTTTAGAGTTTAGAACTTCGGAAGTTTGGAAGCCCCAAAACTGTGTTTGTTTTCGGGGACGAATTCGAGGCAACAATGACCCATTTGAAGCAGCAAAAAGTCATGGAAGGCTGTGATGTTTCTCAACGTTATTTTGAATGGGTCATTACAGTGGTCATATGACAGTACCAACCCAAAAAATGCACTATTTTAAAAAGTGCAAATCACTCAAAATTACTATACATTTGCATTCTTTGATCCTTTGAATACTAAATTTTTAAACATCACGATACATGTGTGAGTATCTTAATCGCCCCTGTTTTATCTTGGGTTTTGTTGCGGGTCAACTTGGGCTTCATTTTGGGCCTCTTTTTTTTTGGCCTCGAACAGTCAATGCCAAAGGGGCTGTTGCTCGCTGGTTGGGCTCGACGTTTTTGACGCTCCAGTGCTCTATCTTGAGCTTCAGCCCTTGGGGGAGAAAGGTTGGATGTTCACCACACTTGGAGCGCTGGAATCCTTACCCTTCCTCCCATCATCATGCCCTCAAATTCCATGCTAAGGATTTTCAACCAACAAATTCGGGACACTTATGGACTTTCAGTCGACCAGACTTCGTGGGCATTCAGTGAAAAATGGATCCCTCCCCAAAAACCAAAGGTGAGCACTTTTAGTGAGTTACATTCGAAGAAAACCCCGGGTTTTTGGGTTTTTTGGGACGACCGTACAAAGATTGGCCAAGTATAGGTTTGTTACTTCTTCAAATATCCTAAACCTGGAAAATGGGATGTCTCCAAGATGAGTTTCCTTCAAAAATTAGGGTAATTTTCCACTGAACCATCACTATGGGAGAAAAAAAAAAAGTGGTCCAAGAAGTGCGAGCAGGAGCACACCCTGATAGGGCAATCCCCCAGCAACGCTGACTGTGAAAGGAATCCCTTTATGGCCTGGTGGGAAAGGTTGCCAGGGGTACGTTCGGTTGATACAACCTTAGATAGGATACAATGCCGGTTTCCCTACTCCAAGAATGGACAGTTGGATACCATTTGAGACGTAGACTTCCACCTAGTTTGAGAAACACTCAGAACTCAAAGTTCAGATATCTCAGATGGTGAGCAAAACATAAAAACACCGTGGCTCTCAAAATTGTGAACATCATTCCTCAAATTACGAGGTCACAAATTTTCAAAAACAACTTGTTTTTTGCTATCAAACCACAATTTTCGAAATCTTTGGGATGATTTTCGTTGGTTCTACCATCATCACATCACCTTCCCCCTAAGCCACCCTAGGCTCCGTACGAGAAACGCTTCACTTCAGCTAACAACTCTGGTGCTTTCACCCTGCAAGCAAGCGGATGATCCGAGCCACCACCATGGGGCGATACAGTAATTGAAAAGTAGATGGCACAAATGTCCCTACATATTGGTTTATTTTCGGACCCTTTACTAACCTACTTTTTGGTATCTGTGCCATCTGTTTTGACCTCAAGGTATGTGAGTCTATATGTAAACTATAAAAATATATATACAGTATTTGAGGTTATATCATATATGTTGATGGGATGGTCTAAACTCTTAAACACTTATTATGAACTCTTCTAAGGTGAAAAGTCTTGCACCAACAAAAAACACCCTTTGGTTATCCTAACCCTTATGACATTCCAATATACTGGTTGGTTCATAAGAATCCTTTTAATGGTTTCTTATAATCCCGAATATAGATGGGTAGTATTTCATCCCCAAAAAAAAACTAAGGGTTTTTCCCATGCTCAAATGGCATGTAATCTACCAACCCTCAACCTGGAGCTTAGGGAAAACCGCCCGCCTCTCTTCTTCCGGGAACATCTTGGCCATGTCGATGGGAAAGATGGTCCGCCTTAGGGGGTGTTTTGCGACCCTTGGTAAGATGACATGTTCATGTGGGAAAAAGGCGCAGGTTGGCTTTTTTTTTCCCAAAAAAAAAAACGGGGGAGAAACAACTACAATTATTAATTGTGCAAATTATCCTTCAGGGAAAGTTTTAATTACAGTATGAACTACAAGTTTCCAACTACAATTATCGATCAATTACAGTAGCATCAACTACAATCATACAATCATTAACTTGGGGAAAAGTCCAGTGCAAAAAAACGACTGCCAGGCGCTGGCATCAAAACACAGATGCCTGTAAAGCTGGAATCCAGCTCTCCAAGTTGGCTGGAAAGGCTAAACACCAGTTAAGTGGCTAACTACCAGGTTCTTCAAGTCGTGACCGTAGCCGTGGGCTTTTCTGGGCTGAAGTTGGTGACTTCCCTTTTGGGGGAATCAAAAGCTCACGAATTGAAGAAGCTGGTACTTAGTTCCTAAATTGCCACTTCTACTACAGGAAAAAGGTAGCAAAAACGCGTTTGTGTTTTGGACGGAGCTCATTTGAGATCAAATCCTAAGAAGAATTATGGCTGGTTGCCATAAAGAGAGTGAGTAACATTCAAACAACACAGACCCTCTGCTTGAGATTCCATTTCTAATATACAAAATCCCGGCATTGAAGGGATCATGGAATATCAAAAGAGAAACCAGCATTTCTTCATACCCTTCAAAGTGATATAACTCTTGGAAGCCAAATATCATTAGCAACCCATTTTGAACCAGGAACCTTTATAGATATCATTGAATTCGTTGGAAAAAATTAAGATATGACAGTATAGGGGTAGGGTAGCAACGCAGGAACGTCCAAGTACTTTCATGCACAGATATGAGCAATATCGACTGCGACGCTGGGCAGATGTTGGCGAACACTTGGCCCTTTTTTTGGATAAGCCACCAAAAGTCAAAACCCACTACGCAAAAGGATGGTAAACTAAAATGTTCCAAAATGATTGATGATGTTTTCCCCATTATTTCTTCCAGTTTTCTCTGACTTTTCCAAATGGCAAGACTGAAACTGCTTCCATCACCCGTCGACCGATGGTTGCAAGGACACTGCCAAGGTCAAGATTATCTTTTGCTCCAATGAATTCTTGCTACGCAAAATTCCATAAATCAGCTTCACCGGCTTCTGCGTCAACTTATCCTGCACAATGTCCTTGAAACAACTCACATGGCATCTCGTGTCTGTCAAAGCTGTCAAGATGATTTCTCAGCTACATGTCGTCTTGCACCCTGTCTCTGGGATATGCTCATCTCAAAGCATAAGCTGGCTGAAATGCTGCAACAAGACCGGTGTATTTGAACGACACCCTTCCATTGTTGCAATAACAACTAGTGAGACGAAGCTATCTTCTCACGTTGCACTCAAATGTGCGGCAAATTGAAACAGCAAGAAGCGGAAAGGATGAACCAAACAAGCGGCTCTACAAGATCTGGCCTCTATGGCAAAAATAGGCATAGGGACTCTCTTCATCCATGTCACGGAGACTTTCGCTCACCCTTTGGCATCCGGCAAGGACAAGGCTTCTGACAACACAAAGCGGCGGTAGCCGTGGGCGGTGGGTTGCACCTCGTTGGGGTGTTTACTCAGCGACAATAAGCCTTCCACTGGTTTGCTTGTCGTTGGGGTACAAACACCCCAAGGACAGATACCTACATTTGAGCATAGCCAAGCGGTCGAGAAGGTATCGATTTCGGTTTCGAGTGCCAGCGTGACTTGCAACGGCTTGGCAACACCAAAGGGCTCTCCTCCTGGCTGTAGATTGGGATGAGCGTATGTTGCGATTAAAAAGGAAATGGAATTGTAAAATTTCATGTCCTTCTCCATCGCAAAACAGCACAAACAATCCTGCAAGGCAGTGGGGGGATCCTGCAAGGCAGTTGGGGGACGCCTTAAGGTGAACCTCAAACTACCCTTTCGTCACCATAAACGTTTGGAAGTTTTCTGACAAGGAAAACTCTGTTGATTAATTGTCATAGCGCTTTCTAAGGAAAAACGGAGAAACCAAGAGGCCAGCAGCTTCTTTCAATCATCTATATCGGAAACCTCTCCAGCGATGTCCAACCAACACCAGCATCGGCCAGCAACGTCTTGTGGCTACGCAAACTCAACCCCTGTCCAACCGTGTGCTACTTGCATGTGCTGACCAAAGGAGCAAGGCAAAGGAACATGGGCATTGTCGCAAAAATCTTGCCAAGGCTTTGGACAACTGGCAAACCCTCGGGAGGGATGACATTGCCAATGGAAAGACAACCAAGCAAGCTCAATTGTTCCTGACAGGCACTGTCCTTCCGCAGTTGTCGCACCCAAACTGACACCAATGTGGCTAGCAGGTCGCACAACAATAACTCTCAAAAGTGGATCTTGAGTTTCTTTTTATTGGAACATGTTGATTCTTGGAAACTTTGGGAACTTGTATCAACAGGCAACACCACTCTGCCTCACCAAAACAATCATTTGCAGAGTGCGACTTGGAGAGACTGTTCCTGCCCACCCTGCTTGCGTCCGACGCTGCGGCTCTCTGGGTTTCACACCATATCTCCTGAACAACTCCATTTGGCGAGGTCTCCATGTAAAAGGGTGAGGATAGCGGCAATTTGATTTAGGCGGGCCTTTGTCATGTTCATGTTGATTTGCACCCTCAGACGTTTCGGAAGCTACATGGCTTGACTGCAACGATTGCGATATCTTCGCTGCCCAAGGCACTTGAGCAGCGAAAATGTCGCAATTGTTCCGAAACGGAGAAGAACCTTTTTGAGCCCCTGGTCTGGTCTAGATAATTTTGCAGAAGCACATAGAAGTCTGAAGTACAATCTGAAAATCTCACAGCAACAGACTTGCCACTTCCGCATAGGCAGCCACAACGCCCCGTTGCGCATCAAGCATTCCGTTGCGACCATCAGCTGTTCGAGGTAGGTCCTGACTGGATCCCCGTTGGCAAATGTTTTGCACGTCTGCCTCAAGTCTTGGACTTTATAAGCCGTGAGTTGAGACAATATCCTCATCTCCCTCTGATTGTTTGCTCCAATGAATTCTTGCTACGCAAAATTCCATAAATCAGCTTCACCGGCTTCTGCGTCAACTTATCCTGCACCTGCTGTGGCAATGTCCTTGAAACAACTCATATGGCATCTCGTGTCTGTCAAATCTGTCAAGATGATTTCTCAGCCACATGCCCTCTTGCACCCTGTCTCTGGGATATGCTCATCTCAAAGCATAAGCTGGCCGAAATGCTGCAACTGTTACTGGAGAGTATGTTTTGTGGTACAACTACAACCATGTACTTCCAGTTGAGTACAACAAGATTTTTCCATAACAGTTATGACAAGATTTTACCAGGTTGCCTCTGTTCCACGTTCCCTTGTGAAACACATGGAGTGGCGAAGAATACGGAGTGGTTCTTATGGTCCAATATAAAAAACATCTCCAACAAGGGCTGAAGAAATGAAGGCTAAACCCACCAATTTGAGGAACATTCATTCCCAAACCCTGTAGAACTGGTGTTCAAAGAAAATCGTGGAGATCATTTCTCAAGAGTGTCTTCCAAAATTGGGTCCCCAAATTGAGCCACGAAAAAAAAAAACCTCTTATATAATTACTTTCCATTATACTGGTTGTTTAATAGGGATCCTTATCATGGTTTATCATAATCATCATATAATTGGGTAGGATTTCATCCTCTAAAAACCTTAAACCACCAGGGGCCCTTTTTTCATTCCTCAATTGATGATTGCGCAAAATTACACTTCATTCAAAAGCCTCAATATGAAGCTCTGAACTTCGTGATTTGTGCTTCCCTCGCCCCCTGTGAGCGTTTTCCCACCCACACTTTCGGACCTGAGAAAAAAGAATCGACCAACAATTTGGCCACCTACAGCCATTGTACAAAAAATGTCTCATCATATTTGTTTCTCAGAAAGCTCAGGGGCTTTTGTTTTAGTTGCCTGAAACCGGAAAATCTGCGGAAAATCCTAAGGCTTGATTTATTGCCCCTACGGAATGTGCGGGGGAAGGTGGCCTGCAAATGAAAACTAAATCAGTGGTCAGGCCCTCCAGACAAACGATCTCATATCCCACATTGGGAAAGGGGGAAAATGATCTTCAAACATACAAACTGGGTGGGTAGAGCTGTTAGTTTTGAGACAATTGGCCTGACAAGCTGTTGACGAGTTCCCTCCCCTCATGTTGCAGCCAAGAACACCCAGGAACTGCTGGTGGCTCTACCGAAATGTCATCAGCTTCTCCGTAGAGGTGGCTGATGATTCCTTGGAGCATCTTTAAGTGGGCCCCGAGTCAATCGTTATACATGGAGCGTGATAACTTTACCTCTATAAATGGCCGAAAATAAATGGCTTAGTTTCACTGGGGTCATTTCACCACTTCAGCTCGTGGAGTGGAGTGGACCCTACGAAAATAACGGCTTTTCCGGGCCCACTTTGCTGTCAGGTATTTGTTTGATTGGGTGCAACCAAAAATAAATCTTGGCCGAAAGTGGATGGGTTGGGGGAATGTTTTATATGACCCATTTGGCGGGTTTCTGTTTGGTGATTTTGAAATATACCCTATTGAGGAATGCCAACCATCAGCCCTTTTTCATCTCCGGTTTTTGTTGGAATCCACTTCCACTTTGAAAGAAAAAAATCTGATGGAAAAAACCTGATCACTGACATGAGGTCCAAAAAAAGAGGGAAAGATAAACTCCAGTCCCCTTTTTCCTGGTAGCCCAAGAATTTCGAGCCGAAACCTGCCTCATTTTTGGGAGATGCGATATTTCCAGAAGATGGAGTTCCTGGCTATAGATCCCCATGTTCCTCTTTTCATGAATCTTTACATTATTGACAAAAGTAAATACCCTGAGCCCTAATTTCCCCAAATAGCGATTGTTATGCCACAAAATGTTTGACTCCTGAATCATCCCTGATTCATCGAAAAATTTTGCGGCTTCACTCCGTTAGTGAATCTTTTCTAGGATGTTAGGATGTGCTCCCCACTATGGTTGGGGATTTTAGGTACCCCAATCGCTCCGCATCGCCCCCTTTTGTGATGTTGGGTTTTTTCCTCCCCAAACAAAAAAACAGGGATCATTATATGACTCACTATTCTTTTCGGGGAAATCCTTCAAAAATGACACTTGCCACGTTTGCATCCAGGTTGATCCCCCATGTGCCTTTGTCTAAAGGTTTCCCATCATCAAGGCCGACTCCTTGAGAGATCACTTCAGGACTTCGGTGAAGATCGTTGGGGGGGAAACCACGAGGGATTCCTACAAGATCGGCCCCGAGCCTTATGGAGTTGTGAGGCCCCTATGCATGGCCGAAAATAAATGAGTTACTTGGATTATAACCCCTATAAATGGAGGTTGTAGTCCTACTTACAACTGATTTTTGGGTCCACTTTGTAGGGGTTTGGATGAGATTTGCTTGATATGCTTAATGGTTACCTAACTCGAGTGATTATGCTAGATATAGACATATATTTCGGGGCTACTACTACCACATATACATATCTAACATGTCTGCATATATGAGTGATATATGCAGGTTACAACCCACTTATACTTGTCACTTAATTACGATTGAATTTCAGAGTTCATTCAAGAAATGTGGATGGCCGGCCGGCCTTTACGTATCAATTTTCATCTGGATCGTTGATTAGAGATGTTTTTCCAATTCACCTGGATCGTTGTTTGCCATATGAGCAGTGACCAAAACGTTGATTATTTGCTGTACATAGGGGATTTTACTACGTAACTATATAGGGACCATAACAAGCCATTATAAGGATCCCTATGAACCAATCAGTACAGTGAAATGTCATAAGGGTTTTTGCACGATGTACAAGCCACCCACCACAACAGGGAATTTTGAGGTTTGTTTGGGGTCATATCAAGAATAAGTATCTTAGACCATGAAAAATCCCTACATCTATGCCTCAAGACTCAAGTTCAAGGTCCATTCTACCAACAAGTACCCCTTGGTGAGTCCTTGTTGGTCTGGACTTGGGTTTTCCCCCAACCCCCCCCCCAACCAAAAAGTTCCCTTTCAAAAGGATCCTCATAGGATGCAGGTCCCAACAGTGGGTGGGACCCTCCAAACTAAGATGACAATGGACAAGAGTCCCGCTTTTTGTGTAGGAAATGCATCTTCAAAATGGTCCATGTTCCATTACCACGCTAGTTTACTGGAGTGGAAAAGCTTGGTTTAAAGAAACAACTCTTGTTATTAAGCTACCAAAAGAGGTTTTTTGTTTTTTCTTTTAAGACAACCAAAAAAGAATTAAAAAACCCTAACAAAAGAGCATTCAGCATTATTATGGCAAAAAGGCAAAACCCTCTATATCTTCACCTTTGATCCTGGAAAAAATGGTGCCCGTTTACCTCAACCCTCATCACGAAACCCTTAGGAAACCTCGATGTCGTAAGGGTGGCGCAATGCGTAAGGCTGAGGCAAAGCCAGAGGTATCATCTGCCTCAAGACATCAGGAGAATCTAAGGGGGTACCCCCCCAAAGTGCCATTCAACCAGTGGTAAATTGGTGGTTTGGGTTAGTGGTTTGGATTCATGACATTTCCCTTCTGTGGCGTTAGGTAATTTAGATTCCTATGAAATAATAGGAATTCATAGGAATGCAAGTTCCGATAGCTATCCCCAACCCCGGATATTTTTTCAGGGAATATCTGCCCTTGAACAGTTAAAATCAACTAGAGTAAAACGAGCGGTTTGGATTGGTGGTTTGGAGTTGGTGGCAAGGCCTTGAATCCTTTCTTTACATGTTCTTGTCTACATTTTTTGAAAAAAAATAAAATAGCTACAGTAAGCGTTGATCCCAAAACACTGGAAGGTGCAGCAAATTGAAGGTAGTTTGCCACTGAATCACAACCTGCAGGCCTTCTTTTAGGACCACGGTACTAGATTAAATGTATCCCATGTGGTCCTGGTCTTCTTTTGCCCACATGTCGATTTTTGTTCAATGTATTGTGCGCAGGATGGGAATCTGATTGCTACTCAGCTACCATCATCAGAAATACCCTCCCAAGAACGATCCCTGAAAATAGGCCTTTTGCCCCAAAAGGAATGCCGCAAAAGGAACAGCGAAAGTCTCCCTTTGCCACCATTTTTTAAGTGCAAACCGTTGGTTTTAGGGATGTAGCATCTTTTTTTCCATCGTTCAACACCCCAAATTTTCCCAACAACCACTTTCCCCGAAAGGAAATGCTAAACAGAAGTGATCAACAAAACCCACCGAAGTGACATGAAACCGTGCAAATCCTGGGGGGTTAACAACGGGATCGGTGGGTAACAACAGGACCCCAAAATCATGCCTTGTTATAATCCGGATATCATGAGGAGATCTTTTTGATAGCCTATCAAGAAAGCTTATCTAACGACTACAACCAAGGTCAACTGAACACCGCTCAAAATGAAAGCAGAAAGGAGGCTTCCAAAATCTCCAAAAACTACACCCTGGAAAACTAACCTAACAATGGAAAAACAACTTGAAGATGTATATGATGTATCTCCAATAAAAAATATGGGTGAGTTTGATACTGGCTGGAACAAAAAAAGTGCTCAGGCCCCTCATTGAGAGATGGTCACCCTATCTTTGGAACCCATCACAAATTTTCTGGTCTTTTTTTCCGTCAAATGGGTGGAATGCATGAAACCACCAATGAGGTTGTCTGGGATGTCCCTCACCCACACACCATGCACTTCACAGTCGTCCATGGGTTTGAACTTCATCATCTGTGCCTTGAGGCGCAGCACAAATGCGCATGTTGGAGTATTTTGCGTTTACAAAAATTCTATATAACGCCTTTTCATGGGGGAAGAACAAATCCAAAGAAATGAACGAAAATTGGAGGATGTCTAAACAAAACTCCCAGAGTTCGGTTTGGCTCCTCAGCTCTTTTCCGAGCTTGGTGCTTCGAACCCCAACCTTCCTAGCTGCCGTCAATCAACGATGTTGGAAAACTACATGGACCCTGAAGTTTAACGCCTGGAATTTTGAAAGGCGGAAGAGGAGATAAAACGAACTAGGAGATGATGATCTTCACTTCCAGCCTGTGAAATTACGGGGTTTAGTGTAGTTGCAACGTCCATTCAAGCGTATCTAATCTAGCCTATATTCAATTTCAGCGATGAAAATCAAAAAAATGCCAATAAAACCAACACAACCAACCGCATCCATCTTGGGATGCTCCTTTTCAGCCAATCACAAGATTTAGCTCAGGATCCGCAAATTCACCTTTAAAAAGAATCATACCTGCCTCCTTGCCACTGCTACAAAGGGGGTCATCCCAACATACATCCTTTTCTTCGGCATCCCCAAAGTTTTCGAAGGACCAAAGCCTCCAGTTTTGGGGAGCAAACTTTTGTCGAAGCACCGGAGCTTACAGGTCCGAAAGAATCAGATGTTCATGACAAACAAGGTGGGTGTTTTGTTTATCCCTAATAGATCCTCCCCCAGAAGGATGGAGTTGTTGGTGTTGATCATGATCCGGGTTGTTTTCGTGCTGTTTGCTTTTTGAGATACGAAAGTAGAGCCAGTAACTAGCAGATAGAACAGTAACTAGCAGATAGAATGGCATCTTTCAGTGATTTGACCAATCTTATTCCATTCTTGATCCGGTACTCTTGAAAAATTCTATCTGGCACTTATATACACACTATACACGAAATCATATACATCCCAGTATGGGTGATTTCCAGCATCAGTCTTCACCGAAACGACCGTCGATGACCTGGATCAAACTCAAACCCCATGGATGAAGACATGGGAAATGGGCCAAATGAGCATCCACTTTCCCGTGAAAGGAGGCTCTTCCACGTTCATCCCCCTGTATGCTAAATAGTTATGTGTATGACCCGCCCCTCGATAATGATCTAAGAGTTTCCAATTGCTTGGCAAAACAAAAAGAATCCTTTAGAAAGAAGAAAATGTATATAGAGATGTCTTTCTTCTTTTTAAGAATCATTACCAAAAAAACATTCATGAACCAATCAAGGTGTCCTTTCTCATCTTTGGCGTAAATATAGCGGTACCTCTTGAGGAAGGGATTTTCACCATCCGATTTTCTACGGAAAAGACGGCACCTTGTTGGCAGGAGTTGGAGCCACTCCCAACTGTGAGAGGTAACGATTGAAGTATTCATCCTTTCAATTTCGCGAAAAAAAAAAAGCGGATTCTTAGGGGATAGTTTTTGAAACTTCATGATGTGGTTGACAATCTTGAAGGTTAACAAGTTCCAGATCGCCCCATGTTCCAATCGCAAGCTTTTTGTGGTAGTCCTTGAAAGCAACCTTGCTCATAGCCCCCCAAAAAAATCGTCGCTTCTCCACCAAAAAGCAAAAAAAAACATCTACCTTCTACGCCCCACCTACAATCACCAACTAACGCAACTTCGTGTTTCTCTTGATCCACTTTACATTAACTGATTAACTTGCAGAACCTGAAAATGATGGGTTGTTGCAATGAAACCTTGTCAAAGCACCACAAAACCTAGGAATAAAACTTCAAAGTCATAGAAAAATCGAACCTCAATCGCTCAAAAGGTATTCTGTTATCATAACGAAGCCCTTAGGGAAGTGGTGGTTGATCCTCTTCTTCTTCTGGGGCCTCTAAATCAAGACAACATCAGTTAAAAACCGGAAATGGGAAAAGAATGTTCCAATCAAATCGACCAGACTGCACCGAAAACAAAACCAACTATATACCTTATGACGAACGGAACTTGGATTCCATGATCATTTTCCAAGCTCTTGGTCCAGGCTTTGAATGGACTTGTTTGGTTCCAGCCCGTTCAGGTATGGTAATCATCGACAAAAAGGTAAGCAAGCAGTTGAATACCTAAAGCAATTCCACGTGAAACACTTCAGAGTATGTAACCAATGACTTCAAACTTACACCACCAAACACAATCGTAGGCTTATCTTTGCATCCCCTTGTAGCAAGGTCCGTCCTGCACCGCACGCAGGATATCATCCTGCAACACTGCAAGAGTCTTTTTTGGAGGGCAAGGAACACCACCTGAGCAGTGTTTAAAATATCCAGCAGTTACAAGAAATCCTGGCGTTTTGTCAATAGGACTCCTGAGAAAGGTTTGTTAGAATATCTACAAAGCTGCTGTTAATTTCACCGGTATAAACTAAACAAGCAAATTAACAATGCATTTTGGGATTTGATCATTGCTTGCTCACCTACCCCCTGTCAAGGCAAGGCCGCCCTGAGCATCACTCCTGACTGTGTGCCGCCAAATTCGCACCCTCCTTCAATTGAATCACCACCTGTCGAATCTGCATTTGTGATGCCACCGAATTTTTGGAAATGGGGAGCCCAACCTTTTGTTTCTTTGAACCCAAAAAAATGGGGTGAAACCCCGAACTTGGAAAGCGTGAACCGGGCTGTTTACCAACCAACGTTTCAGAAATCCTGTAAGGGAAAAACACAACCAAACAAATTCCACCGAACTTGGAATGATGAGCCCCGAGCCCAGTTCTACATGGGGTTTTACCCGCTATGAATAAAGATATATATCCTATTCTCCATTTATAAGGCCATTTATAGGGAGTCATAACCCCACTTGTAGCTGGTAAGGGAGATCAATCTACCCTAGTTGTCACATAGTTTTCTATCAATACCGATCTAATGGCACCCCAAATATTGTGAATCCCCTGGAAGATGCAGTTGTTATAACAACATTTCAGGAACAAAGTCGCCAGGATATCACGAATGTCCTTTTCTGTTGCATTTGGTATTGCTCGAGCTGCTGCTATACAAATATTGTTTTCTACTAACCAAACCAACTATAGAAGCGTAAACTATCAGGAAGACTGCGGGCAAGTGTTTTGCACCTCCATTGCGTCAAGAGTGTCTTCATTGCAATAACACAAGACTGTGAAAAAAATATGCGAATGTCTGTTACTTGGAGCAATTCAAGATGGTTGATGGTTGATGTTCGATGATGCTTGATGATTATGATGATGATCATGATGGCTGCAAGTGTACTTGAATGATTTACGTGCTTTCTGCTTCCATAACTATAACAAGCATGCGAGTGGACAAACCTTGCAGCACACCATGTTTCCTGAAAAAACAGCAGCGCTTAAGCCGCGCAAATTTCCGCTGTTCATGTATGAAACACAAAAGATTGAGCAGGGCTTGTGGCAAACGTCTTATAAAACATCACTACCAAAGGTTGAAAAAATAGACCCTTCATTTTCATCCCCCGGAGTAATACCTTAAATCACAATCCCAACCACTTCCAAATTACACATGTTTGATCCATGTGGGAAAACCTGAGATCAACTTAAAAGGATTCGCTACTTTCTTGGAAGAAAAATGTCAATTGCGAGATTAAGCAACTAGAACATCCATAAGGAACTGGACATTGGTTTAGAAAAACACACCGAAAAAATCTAACATACGGCAATCCTTGGGTCTGAATCAACTATGAGGAATCAGTCTGGGACAAAATCCATATGTTCTTCCAGGGCTAGCATGGACTTCTGACTCAATGGAACTAGTTTCCCAGCCGTCTGAACAGGTTTCCGCAAGACATCTACTATCTCGCTGGCAATTATTTGCATCCACTTGTTGTGGCAGTCAACCCTGACATGGATGGGGTAGAAAACCATCGAAATAAACCCTAGCACACTCTTTTTGGTGTCTCAGCTGCCTTCACTGGATGGAGCATTTGGTTTCCATCATTCCTCCTCTACCTGCAAAGGCAGCGCATCTATCTTGTACTCTCTGGATCTCTACATGCCATATCTTAGTTTGTAGTATATAGTAGTACAAAAGGGTGAGATCATTCGTGCAAATTCTCACTTTGGAGTCGGGGCGAATTCTGCTGTCATACTTCCAAGACTCTCGCCTGCGCAAGAAACGGCCGAGGTGCCCCTATTTTGCTCTTCATTCACACAACCACTCACAAAAACATCTCGCCATGGGAAACCCTGCAATGGTTTCGATGTTGTGTGATTTCTGTTGCTGGATTCAAATTACCCTCATTGTTTTATACCTGACCACATCACCCCAAAGCACAAGGCTACGTATTAGCTTTTCCCGGCTGAATGTGGGAACTTCCCAACGGAGCCCTTGCTGCAATCCTTTGGGCAATTCAGTTTACCCTAGTGTTCAAGCAAGTAATAGGCTCCTCGAAAGGACATACGGATGACATAGATTTCACCGAGACACCCCAACTAAATCATGAGCAACTATGATGGCAAGAATATGCTTGAAAAAGTCTGGGTGTAATCAATCGCATTTCCCCCGCTTTGGGCTTTCCGGCTGAAGCATTGCCAGGACAAGTGCCTGATCTTGCTGACGGCGCTAGAGTGGGGGGCGTGGACCCTGGAGCAACCAACCGGTTCACTTTTGGGGTACTACACGGTCTTCAGGATGATGATGAGAAGTATCTATGGATGTGGAGGTTCAAACACTGCCCCTAACCTTTGTGTGAGGAAGCCTTTGTTCCTGTTTTTGTTTGTGTGGAAAATATTTAAGCCCGATTTAAAAATCAAAAAAGTTGCATGCTTTGTCATGACCACACCTCGTTTCCTGTCGGCGTCTCGCAGTGCAACTCTCCAACGACATGATTTCGATTTCCCCGAAACAGCTCAAACCTTGGTGCAACTACAAATACAAACATTCCATGACAATACCATTAAATCAAATTCAACATCAGCTATGAGTTGGTTATGGAATAATCCAATGATCAAAAAAAATCTCAACACTCAGAGCGGGATATCACACATGTGCATCACGATTCTTTTGCTCCCACTGCACACTTTCATCGCATGTTTGCTTCCTTCACCACTATCGTCCAGCCATTTTTACTCAAGCATGGGCTGACCGGACGAGTGTAAGACTTTGCGTCTTTTTACTTTCAACTTATCAGCAGGGATAGTACTACTTTCCAAAGAACTGCAACCTTCGAAGGCACGTTTACCAATGGCTATCACCGACACAGGGAGATTAATGCTTGCCAAAGAAGTGCACTCATGAAAGGCCCAGTGCCGAATGGTTGTTACCGACTCAGGGAGCGTGACGCTTGCCAAAGAACTGCAACCTTCAAATGCACCCTCCGTAATGTCCGTCACTGACTCCGGGAGAGTGATGTTTACCAAAGAACTGCACCATCGAAACGCACCGCAACCAATGGCTGCCACCGACTCANAGAACTGCAGCCTTCAAAGGCACTTCTCCCAATGGCAATCACTGACTCAGGGATTGCCACCTTGAGCACCTGATTGCAATTTTTAAAGGCTCCAGCAGGAATTTCGGTGAGGCCAAACGGGATGTTGACTTGGAGGAGGCCCTTTGCATGGATTGCCTCTTTTGTTGCCGCTTCAACTACGTTTCTGGAGTAAATGACCGTCACTTCCGATTCGGCGTGCAACAAACCTGCAGACTCCAGTGTCTGATGATCATCATCTATTAATCCGACAGCCAAGACCTTTACTTGACAGACCTCATGCTCAGTTGGATCTTCACATAGCTTCTTCTTACAAAGCATTGCCTTCAATTCTTCGACGGTGTTTGTCGGCGTGACTTCGACTGTGAGGTCAACACCTGCTAAGGTCTTCACTTTCAGTTCGCGAAACATGGCGGCCATAGCGAGTTGAGAATTCTATTTTGGTTCCCAATCAACGAACCCTGAACGTTTTGATGTTGTTTCCCTTTGTTGGTAATATTGTTGGGGGAAAGTCAGTGACTCTTATGCCAATAGGACATGGACTTGACATCAGTTGGTGAAGTGTGAAAGATTGCGGACAGGATCAAGTGAGAATAATGTTGAGGCTCTCAACAGGACCAAAAACACACAAAAACAGGACCAAACTCGCCAATATTCAGCAATACCCAACATGTTCGGTAGGTTTCAGTAAAGGGGTAACAGGTTTGGAGTGAGTATGTGTATGGAAAACTGATGAGTCTTTTAGTCACTTAATACTAATCGCTATGAAGAAATCTTGCGATCTTCCGCATCCCAACTGATTGTGTCACAATCTGTAAAGGAACCTGAAATCTTGTCACAAATTGCTACAAATCATACTACCAAATTAAATATGTGGTTGGGGATTGGCCCTTCAAATATAAAGGATGGAAGTTTGACCAAAAGGTGGTAACTCCTTCTATATGGGTTAAAAGGCCAGACGCACACCTAAAACAAGATGGGCCCCTCTATAGTTATAAATAGAGTTATGGGGCGCACTATAAATGGTCAACAATCAATGGGTCATTAAATGGGTGACTGTGGTTATTTCACCCCTATAAGTGGAGTTGTTTCACCCTATTCACAACAAGTTTTCTCCGACGCCAGGCCACCCTGACGTGGGTCCAATGGGCCAGCCAACTGCGATCGGTCTTGACCGGTAATGCCTCGGCGAAGTTGGCTTTTAAATGGTGAACTATTGGTTGAGGAAACCTACATCCCGAAAACTAACATGACCATGGAAAAACAACAATTGGAAGATGGTGCAACATGTGTTGACAGTGACCAAGGTTCCTCCCAAATCACCTTCTTACCTTCATCCAGATCCAACACCGTGAAATTCACCTTTGCAACCTTTCGAATTTCTAAAAATAAAAAAAGATGAGTTTTTTCGGGGTTTTCGTGAACCAATGGGTTCTTTCAAGCCCATATGCTCCATGGGACTGGAATATTGACCTACATTTATCATAAATCTATTGTAAATGTAGGTAAATATTCCATACATGGATCCGATGGGCAGGGTTGTTTAA
>DF242107.1:0-63383 GCA_000507305.1 Breviolum minutum Mf 1.05b.01 | reverse complement strand
CCCCCCACCCCACCCCAGGTTGCGGGACGTATGTAAAGTGTGTAAAGTATGTACAGTAAGCCTTTTTTTGGGTATTACACACAGGCGCCTGGTGGCGTGGTGGGGTAACTACTTACTAGGTACTGTGAGCCACCAAGTAGTTGTACATATGATGTTCACCTCACTAAACCCTATAAATCAAACAGGTTGGATAGGTGGTTGTAACGAACCCATTCTTGCGGCCCAACTGAAGGTTGGTAATTTGGGGGGGTGGTTATCCAAAGGGAGACTCTTTTTACCTTAATCATGGTTCAGTGGAAAATGGCTGTGAAAGGTAGCTACCCTTGGAGATATACACCCATTTTTTTACTGAATGGGAGGAAGGGTACACCCACGAAGTTTTTCGGAGTGAGCCAAAGAAAAGGATCGTGTTCCCAACCATCATTTTTCACGGGGCCGCGGTTAAACTTGTGTGTGTACTGCAAGAGTCCGTTTTTTTTCTCCGTGCTGATATGGGTAATTTGAAATTTCCAGGAATACCGGAATACCTTCAAATGATCTTCACCCCAAACAAAGTACTATATTAACTAGTAATTACCATGTTTCAGGCAACAAGATGCCAGGTTGATGGCTGAATGGTTGAAACATCTGCTGTTTTTCCAGGAAGGGTTTTATCACACTTTTTGGGGGAAAATACCACCAAATGGAGCTTCAAATTGATGGCAGAAACAACCAGAAAAACCTTCCGCTCATATGGATCTATATAATTTCTTTTCGAATAGAAGTGGGTTCCCTTACCAAAAATCAACAAAAGGTTGGGGTTTTGCATTATTTAAAGCCCCTCATTTTAGAGTGATGTGAAAAACTGTGGACATTCATACTTCACAAAAAGTACTGTTGATGGTTCAAAAAACCGTTAAACCAATCTTAGGCTGTTCCTGAGGAACTTTTACCTTTTTGACATTGATCCTTGGGTGTTTAGATGAAATTCAGCCACGAAGCAGAATGTCCGGAGAGGTGTTAGAAAGTTTTGACCAAAAAAACAGGTGGTGATGGCCCAAATTTCTCTTCATTTCAATGCCCCGTTTCCCCTATGTAAGAGATGGCTTTACTAAGGGGTGAATTTCAATAGTTTACAACTGGAATCATACATGTTCGTTTTTTTTTGAGAACGTGTTCACATAAAAAGACAATATATAAACGGTGCTCTACAGGACCCCTTGCAACGAGGACCATTTGTTGCTTCTTGATCCCCATGCTTTTTTGGAAGGTCGTCTTATTCCAGCTTGTTTGAGGTGCATCAATCCGGGGCAAAAAAGGAAATGTTTTCTTTGGTAGCTGGCAAACCCATCCATGTGTGGTATATCTTGGGGCATGCCTAAGCCTTGTAAAAGTGGATAAATTATCTATAATTTTTTATGAAGAGAGCCCTATTAACCATCATTATTATCCACTCGTGCAGTGTTTTGGGCAGGACCCAGGGTATTTCTATACCTACAATTTCTATTTAGGATATCCAAAATATAGTTTTGATGGAAGAAATCCCAAACAACCACCTGGGATGTATGAAACCCTGTAAATGGGATAAACTACCAACCTCAACTGGTGAGTTTACCGGATTTCTGGTTGCCATAGGTAAAGGTAAATCCACCATTCGCATAAATCCTGTCAAAAAGGGGGGTAAAGTTGACTAACCCAACAGACCATGGCATCAGGTTGGGTCGTGATTGCTGATTTTTTATGGGTGGAAAGGAGCTAGACGCAAAACAACTATGGGATTAAAAAGTTCATGATGGATGAAATGTCAATGAAATCAAAAGGTTGCTACAAAAATGGATCCCTACAACTTATCAGATGGGTTATTTTCACCCCTATTACAAGCAGGGTTGTATAGAACCCCATTTAAAACCTGGTAAGTGGGCCCAATCTGGTAAGAATCATGTAGCCAGGTGATTCAATTTCATGTTAAACAACGAACGAACCCCAAGTTACTTAGAAGTTACCAACTTCACTCTTTGAGTGTTTTCGCTTCACCATCCCAAATCAGTTTGGTCACGTCTTGGATCACATTTGGCAGAGAATTACCAGGTGTTGATTCGTAGTTGTTTTTCCAACTACAATTCCAATGGAGAGAAGCCGTGAATCCTGTCAGTCACAACATCTTGTTTTTGTGAGCAGGATCTACTGGTTGGATCTTCACTTCCAAACCGATGTTAGTTAAGTAGTGATCAGTTCACCCTGGTTGAGAACGCTGTGTAACTGTATAAGGGATGATACTACCCAGTTATATGGGGATTACGATAGTTGCGGCATTGGTGACAGTTGCATCAAGAGAGCGTTGGGATGCCCAACAAAAGCCGCGAAACACGCTTGATCCGGCAGGGAACTGTCATGAACCTACCTATCGGGCACAGTTGTGGTGCTTGAGGGCCTTGAGCATTGTCTGTGTTCGGTGGCAATCTAGACTGTGAATTATGTTGGAATGGTTAGTGTCGGGTATAGTTACAGTTGCCCACTGACCTCCACTTGGCTCCTGACAAATGTGTCCTACGCCGCAAGCATCGATTGGATGCAGTTCATCGTGGTGTTCAATCGAATGTTTGGAAATCTGGGAATCGTCATGGCATGGCTACAATGCGGCAATGTATGAAGTCTTGTGCCAAACGGTTTCAGCAAGAGACTACGTCTTCCGTGCTGTGGTGTCAAGGATTGATCCATGGCCATATCTGGAGGATGGTGATTGGGTGGAAGAGCTGTCACAGCATTGCAATGGCGTGCAGGTACATGAGCTAAATGCGTGTGTTCTTACATTGGAAAGTGTGGAAGCATCGGTTGGGGATTATGATAAGCCATTATAACATCCCTATGAACCAACCAGTACAATGGCAGACAGGCAGGCAGACAGATAGATTGATAGATAGATCGATAGGTAGATAGATCGATAGGTAGATAGATCGATAGATAGCTTGCGTGTCTCAAAATCTAGAAGCCTGACTCCTGACTCCATTTTTCGGAGTCAGCACTATTTTTTGAGGGGTTCGGAGCCCACAAGATAGGCACAAACATCTACCCAAACTTTCGTTAAACATCGGAAAATCCATTTCAGAAAACAAAAATAAAAATGACTGAAAAAATCAGGAAGAAAACACACAGATTAAATGCCATCCCCCAAACACCCGCCCAAAACCCGACGAGGAGTTTAGCTTAGCTCCGTAGATGGTAGCTTTAAGACATCCCATTTTCTATACTTAGATTACGGAGGAGCATCCCATTTTCTACACTTGGGGGTTATAAGCTGGCTTTTCGGGGTCGAACAATTCCATTTATAACTGGTACTTGGAGGATCATCCCAGTGGAAGTGGTTAGGATCACCACCATTTAAAAGCCATGAATGGCCATTTGGAAGGGGAACAACCCGATCCTTCGGGGAACCTCCAAGTACCCCTCTAGCGCTAAAAGCACGAAAAAAGAAAACAAACGGCGTTCGAGGCTGAAAGTCGGTTGGATGATTTTCACCCTATTTAGTAGGGACATGGTTTTTGACTAATTCAATGGGATCTGCAAATGAGGGGCCCTTGACTTGTGGAGGAGATTCATTTTGGAAATGCAAAGCAGCATTTTTCAGGTATCCATTTTTTTTAAAGAAATTTCGGATCTTGTTTTTGTTGGGTGTTTTTTTGGTATGTTTGCTTCTCTCCCCCAAGGTCCATGCAACTTCCTATACCCTCCACTGCTGGGTTCTGCGAGGATTTCCCCTACGCGCTGAACGGCCTCATTCCCTTAGCAGCTGCCAGCAATGATCCACGCCTCAAGCAGCAATGCTATGCTGCCATTGCACGAGTTCTCGAAACAGCGCATGGAGGCACCAAGTGGTTGACGTCCTGTTTTTTTCTTGGTAAAACAGGATGCTACACTCCTGAAAACTAACCTGGCAATGGAAAATCACCCGTTTTGAATTAAAAGAGAGTTTGCCCCTGAAAATAAGCCGGGATTGCGCCCCCTTCCCCCTTTAAAGGGAAAACGGGATCATCTTCTAAGCATGGATTTTCAGCAGAAAACCCGCTGTTAATGACAGAAAGGTGAAGTAGGCCCTAGCATTATTTTTTTTTGATGGTGATCGTACCTGGTTAGTAAATTGGATGATTTTACCTTATTTAGGGAACTTCTTAGCCAACCAACTTACAAGGGTTTTCTTGATAGCTGCAACTTCCCCACTGAGAAAATTTTCCCCGGGTTTCAACACTCAATGTCCATCAGGCTGGCTGGGTCCTGACGCCTGGCCGGAAGGCGAGTACCACGAACTGCCTGTGGAGGAAGCGCAGGCAGAAGGGCTTCCCGGGGGTTGGTTGGTTGCTGTTTGACCCGGTTTGAAATTAATAGAAGTTTGGTTTACACCCCAACATATATGGAAAATGATGAAAATGCAGTTGTTTTCTTCCATTTCCTATGTGAGCAGCGTCATTTATTTTCGACATAATGATATGCAGGATTGTGTCATAAAACTTGGAAAATGGTACCGGACTGCAGTCGCGGAAGCCCGCGGAAGGCTTTTTGTGTTTTTTTTGGCGGAAGCTCGCGGAAGCAAATGCTATGTAATCGTTTTCTTCATATCGTCCATTCTCTGGATATCTCATTCTTATATTTAAAGATCCTTGCAATGAGAAGTTGGCCTTCTAGGAAATACAGGAATTGCATGTTAAAGGTCCATTTCGTTGTAGGAAATTTGCGGAAGATCCGCGGAAGCTCCGCGGAAGGGGTAGCGTCCTTATCCAAGGTATTGGCCACATGTCAAATGTGGGAATTTTTGGAAATTTGAAGTACTACTGAACCCTCTCTTGAAAGGGGCACCCGTCAAATCTACAAGGTGGGCCCCTACTTAAAAAATGGAGTTATAACCCCTATAAATGGTCTAAAAAAACTGGTAGGGGGGCCCACCTTGTACCATTTGCATTGTTTGATTTTCCACCTCCAAAATTAAGCAACTGAACAATCTCAACAACCTGAAGCGAAAAAACACCACACCCATCGCCTCTATAATCCCTCTTCCCTTGCCGCCAAAAAAGAATCCGTCTACAAGACATTTCGGAAAGCCTTCTAGGGTCTGCTCAAAGGTGCTAAACTCGCAAACTTGGAAAAAAAACAACAATCATGATGATCTGGTTGGCGGTTGAACCAACCCATTTGAAAAATATTAGTGAAATTGGATCATCTTCCCCAAGTAGGGATGAACATAAAAAATGTTTGAAACCACCACCCAGTGATTGTACACCATTGCCAAACAACCCTTTGCCAAAAATATCCATTCCTTTTTCTGAAAGGTTCTTTCCCTTCACCACATGAGCCACGCAAAAAAAAAACACCTGTTACTTTCCATCAAAAATCCTGGTTGCTTAAGAGGGATCTTTATCATGGCTTATCAAAATTCCCGACATATAACTGGGTAGTATGACTCATCCCCGACATATACCCTGAAACAACCTTTTTCGGGGCCCTTTTTTCAACATCTCCCCACATCTCATGGCCAGGCCATAGCCATACCTCCGCCAAGTGGGCGTCACCATAAACTTCACTCCAAACCTTCGAGTTTTTTCGTCTGGCGAACTTGTAGATACTCGGGGATGGTCAAAACTATATATCCAAATCAAAAAACAATGAGGGAAACATGTGGGGAAGCATCATCAAGATCAACATGTTTATGATCATCATCATCATCATCATCATGGCATGATGTGATACCTTTGTTTGAGGGAAGTATTTCTCTAATGAATATTATATACTTGCAACACGCTTCCCCCAACCACAACAAAAACATTCCCAGAAATGGGTCGTTGTGATTTCTTCAACCATGTCCACAAACCAATTTCATTTGCCAGCACGTGAGTGACCGAGATGCTAAGGTGGTCAAACATGTCCAGAAACCTTTCTTCAACCACCACCTCCAAGAAACCCCAAGAAATCCGAAAAAAAATCCAAGAAACCGAGGCCCACTTAAAGGCCACCGCATTATTCACACCATGAGAGTAGAGGCTGAAATTCTCCGGACCTCAAAAGTCGCTAAGGGTATCATGGGAGACTCTAAGGGCCCTACCCACCCCCTGAATGGCACGTTTTCCTCCAAGAAATAGCCGGCCTTGTTAAGGGATTATTAAGAATAACTAGTTGGTGGTTTCAGCCCAGTTGAAAAATATGCTCGTCAACTTGGATCATTTTCCCAGGTAAGGGCGAAAATAAAAAATGTTGATAAGGCCTTGTTTTTTGGGGAGGTTGGCATTGGATAGGTAATCTTGTGGTGCTTTGGTGGGAAGTTGCGGTAGAAAAATTGTCAGGGCACACTTGGAGGATCCTCCCAGTTAGTAAATGGTTAGTTAAGGAGGTTAGGAGCAATTTATAACTAGACTAACCCTAGTTAGGGGACTTACTAACCATGGTTATTAACCACTTACTAAATGGGATGATCCTCCAAATAGGGGTTTCAAGTTGATAGAAATGAACATCGTATCGAACTGTTTTTCTGGTAGGGGAGTTTCCTGAACTGGAACCCAAAACGAACAGTTCACCCCTGAACCATGATGGTTGGAAGATAACTTTTTGGGGGGATGATAATCTTGCAGGGGGTGAGCAGTAACAAAAAATATGGTCCTGGCAATTCTTTGCGACCACTTTGGGATAGTGAAAACGTACCCCTTTCTGAAAGGTTGTTGGTGACCTCCAACAACTAGGGGAGAAAAAGGTCACTGTGAATCACCTGCAAGGTGGGCCCCTTACCAGTTATAAATGGCACATTTCACCCAGTGAAACCGATTTATAAAGCTATTTGTAGGGGTGAAGTTTTCCTCCATTTACAACTAGGCCACGGGGCCACGAGTGAAATTTTGCAGAACCTCGTTCCAGCCGGTGGACTTGCACCGGCTAAATTTTGATGATGTTCGAAAATGGCTGTGTCCATTGTCAAATGACTAAAAACATGTAAAAAAAACAGGATGACAAGGGAATATATCAATCTTTAATATGGAATCCCAAGCTAAACCTTCCCTTTCTTTGGATTCTTTTCCCTAAAATTGTGCTCAAAATGAGGTGGTTGAAAGGATTTTAGATACTCCAACAATCGCTCCATTCATCGCACGCTTCGAAAACTCGCACCATTGCGAACACCTACTTTTGGTGCCCCGAACGAACGAGGTCCACAGGAAAGCTCCCATTGAACCAGTTCTGCCAATCATAGCCTTGCCTTGGTGGCCGGGGGAGATATTTTTCATGTCCAATGTAATTTTGAATCCTATGGACCAACCCCCTTTCCGTCCTCCCAAAAAGTAAAGCCTGATCGTCCCACTTAGGTTCCGTAGTTAGGATCACCCCCATGTATTTCAGCCATGAAGTTCGACCCTTGAAAAAGGGGTCCCACAAATGGTTCTTAAGCACCGAAACCAACTGCACTGGGATGATCCTCCAAGTTACGCAACCCACCCTGATGACCTATTCTCTCAGCCTCATGGTTTGAGAAACAAAATTTCGACAAAAGATGGGTTGAAGGCCAGCCTCGGTAAGTAAAGTGTTCATATATTGTAGAACCTTGCATAGCTAGCTCTGGATTAGTGATTTATGAATAACCATACCATTCAGCTTCCCCCCAAACTGTGCGGTGAACATGTTCAAATATCTTTCTTCACCTTCAACCGCCACCGGGATGGAATATATCCACTTACGAACCATCACACCCCTAAAAACGAACGGCTGGAACCTGAAAACGATGGTTTCCAAGTTCGGAATCTCCTTTTCCTAACTGGGCTCCCATTTTCAGGTTCCAGCGGCTACCTTTTTCAGGGTGTATTCGAATCAAACATCTGAGGAAATGTTACACCCCCGAAAACTAACATGTCCCCTAAAAATATAGGGACTATTTAATATTTCAATAGGAAATGCGTCTGAACCAACCATTGATTTTCAGTTTTCCGGGGAGTAACGAACAGTTCAGAAATCCAACGATCACCTTGGATGTTTGTGCATCGCTCATACGTATGACACCCGGGCAACAGCGTCCAAGGTACACTCGTGCAAGCCATGCCAGTCTTCGCCAGTATCCTGGCACCCGTGGCGACATGCTGCAACGCTGGCCTTGGGCCGATGGGTTTGGCAAGGAAACATCTTGCAAGATGGGCCCAGAGCCCAAGTTATGAATGGGATGAAATGATGTTACCCCTATCAATGGCCTGAAATACATGGTTTTTGTTGGGGTCATACGGGTGAATTCACCCCTTTACAACTGGGCTAGGGGTCCTTTACAGAGTGTGTTTTGGTGGATGTTAAGCACTATGAAAGTTTGCGACCAAACCTAAGATACTTGTAGCACATACAAGGAGGCGTTCCAAAAAAAGGAAAATCATCTTAGAAACTGCGGTGTTTCAGGTTCTATATGTAAGTTTTCCAGGTCCTTTGGAACTCGTCTCAAGTTGAGAAACCCCATTCTCTTTAAGGGCAAGGTTTTAAAATCCAACATCAAGTTGTGTGGGAAACATCAAAGAAATTGGAGGGTCCTTGATCCATCAACTTCCTTGCCCTGAAACCGTTTCTTATCATGAGTTGGGTAAAACTTCCGATGAAGAGGTGGAAGTTTTAACCCCAGGGGAGAAGTTCACCAAAAATCCATCAACGTTGAAAGCCTTTGGCCGAAAATTTCGGGGTGATGTGACTTTCACAACAAAAAACTAAAGCCACTCCAAGGAACAGAAAACACATGTCACTGAAACCGCTGTACTCACATTTTGTGATGCAAGTTTGAAGACCGTGTAAAATACTTTGATTTTTGTTCCTGCTAAATACTATGTCATCACTAAAAAGTCCATACTTTCATCCTGTTCTCCTCTCGCCCAGGTTGCGCACCGTCTGCCAGCCCTCATACAAGAGCAAGTGTCCGCACAGTTGTAGGCCGAGCCATTGATGTCGTATCTTGTGCAAACCCGAATGTTTCCATAAGCAACTGTTTCTCCCGATCACTGGAAACACGTTGCAACCTCCGCTGTAGCCCACCTAAAACAATCTGCCCCCGTTGGAACCTGACAACCACAGAGGCAGCGTGCCACTGCCCCGCACTCTCCTTTGTAGACAATTAAATTGGCGATGCTAGCAGGGAAAGCTGCACTGCTTGGGTTCCCCCATTGTGGCTCATAAGGGACACTGCCACAATGTTCACGCGAGTAATATTCAGGAACGCTCACTCCTGCACCTTGGCAAACAGGTTGTCCAGATACCAGAATGGCTTGATTCGGTGGAATGCGCACGCCACGTAGCCATTCTGGCAGCTTCCTCACTAATCGCCGTCCGGACATGCCTCTGAAGCCCAGCGCCAGTCTCAGAGATCCTCTCCTCAAGCCTGGTCCTGGCTTTATCAATCTGTTTGTTGGTCGGGGAGGTGCACAATCACTTTGCTATCACCTTGCGTGCATTTTCAGGTTGGCCTGTTTGGCTGAGTACACTGACTTCAATATGGAATAAACACCTCCTGGCAATTCGAACTTTCACCTTTTTGGGATGGTGAATTTGCATGAATTTGCATGACACTGTTCAAAGGTTTTGTGTGACCTCCAACTAGTGTATGGTAACAAGGATTTTTATTCAACACCTTATATACCCCTACTAATACTAACATAGCCCCTGAAAAAAAATCCTTGGCAGACTACTTTCCTTTTGGGTTGCGCCCAGTTTTCAAACCAAACTCTTAGTTTCGGGGAGAATATATAATATTTTGTGACCTGGATTTGCTTAAAATGCCTGGAAAAAGTCCGAAAATCTTCTCCCAAATGGTTGTTTAATGGTGATTTACCATGGTACAGTCCGTAAAAAAAAACACCAAAAAAGCAAATCCAAGTTGACAATATCAACCCAATCGAGGTTCCCCAACCCCCTTCATGGGATAAAAACGGTACTGGACTTACACCAAGAATGATTACAGCTTCCGAAGGCTCAAACCCATAAGACTTATTTGTTTAGTCAAGGGACAATTGGGTGTACCCCTAACAGTGTAATTACCATAGTATTTATTGTGTTCTCCGGGAATTCTTTTGGATTATAACTATAACCCATAAAATTCCCCACTATTTAGGGCTTATACAGGGATTTCCCATAGGAGTACTTTGGTAGGGGTACATCCACTTATCCCCTGATTTGGTATATCTATCGATCCAATGGTTGATTTTCAAAGGTCAATGTAGGAAAATTTTACCAGTCCACATGGATCATATGGGACATGGTTGTCTGAACATGTCCCAAGCACCCCGACTTTTTTGGTTGGAAAAACGGGTCAAAACTTATCTCCAAAGTACTGAAAATTTGTGGGACTTACAGCCATTGCAGGTGATTGGATGCGCGAAAAAAAAACATCCTTTCATCGGGAAAAGGGAATGTCTGGGAGAGTCCAATCGGAAAAAAAAACAAAAAACACACACTCTTACAAAACTACAGTAGTTGGTGGTTGCACCAACCCATTTGAAAAATATGCTCGGCAAAATGGGAATCTTCCCCAGGGGTGAAAATAGAAAATATTTGAAACCACCACCTAGAAAACTGTAGAACCTCTTTGCTGGCCTACTACTTGAAGGGTGAATCTTGGGGATTTTCTCACTATCTCCTCAGTAGTCCTTGATCCACTTGGAGAAACCCAACGCAATAAGTACATGTTTTGAGCTGTGTTCACTTTGACAGAAGTTTTGTACATCATTTTTGGTGTTCTAGATTAGATGTTTGGGATGCTGTGATTTCTTCAAAAATAAACATAGGCCACGCGGGGTCCCCGAGTTTTTCCAATCACACTGAGATCCCCAGGCGAGTCGGAGATCGTTCCAAGAAGTTGAGGGTCAAGACCTTTTAATTCTTCCCAAGGACTCTGTCATGGAATCCCATGGGATTGATAGAATTACTACATATATGGGTGTTTCCAAAAATAGGTGTACCCCAAAATGGATGGTTTATAATGGAAAACCCTATTAAAATGGATCATTTGGGGGTACCCCTATTTTTGGAAACATCCATATATAAATGGTTGACCATGTGGCGGTTTCAACCCAAAATCCGTCAAAAGGGGCAAAACTCGCTGTGAAAAATCTTGGTGGGTGTACCCTTCCTCCCATAATCATGCTTCAGTTCATTTTCGCGGTGTATCTCCAAGACCAGTTACTACTTACCTTTGAAAAATCCCGCCATTTTCCACTGAACCATGATCATGGAGGAAGGGCAGCATAATCCTTTATGTAGGTATTCATATTGCAAGTCCCAATGGATCCTATGAGTTTTCAGGGTGGCCAAATTGACCCATCAGCGGTGGCAACTTGAAAAACATGACCCGACGTTGTGGTCACTTTTGTTTTTGTTGGTCCTTTTGTGGTATTGACGGTTTTTTGTTACAATCAGGGCATGTGCTGAGCTGCGCTGCTTTGTGCGGTTTCTTTGCGCAGGCCGCACCATGTAACAATGGAAATATGTAAGAGTTGAAAACCCAAAACACATAAGAGGGGCCCCTACCAACAAATTCTATAAGTAGGGATTTTTCACCCCAGCAAAACCCAATAAAATAATGCCATGTTTATTTTTCGGGGATAGTTGGATGTACCCCTACCAACGTGCCTATATAGTGGATATTTATTAGTTATAATCCCCAAGAATTTGTAGAGGACACAATAAATACCATGGATACACCCACTTGTCCCTTCAATTTTGGTGTCAAAACTTCACCCTCATCTATAGGCTCAGGGGCGCAAAATCATGGAGCCGCGATTTCGGAAAAATTTGAGTCACCTTAAAAGTGGAGGAATGGAACTATCCCAGAACTCCCCAGGGGTCATAATATCAACATATTTTTCAGGTTCGAACGTCAAAAGTGAGATCGGTAGCATATAATCACCCCGATGGAAAACTACCGCTTGTATACCAGGTATATATTGCCTTCTAGGGGATTATATGATCTCTACCACCCATCAACAGAATCGGAATAATCCTATGATTATACAGGGTTTGCTATATGTTCATATCCCCGTATAAACATCGCAAAAAGAGGTGGAAGAAACCATCATTTTCAGCCAGATGATGTTTGTATAACCCCTCAAAAAGGGATATGTAGCAAAACCCCGTGATGTGACACCAACCCGAACAATACACTATCATTTTCGGGAATCTCCAACTTTACCAGGGCGAAACTCCCTACGTGAACAACTGATACGCCCTTCCACGTTTTTTAGGCCCTCAAATCCAACTTACCAAAGGAAGATCGGAGAACATCTTCCAAGCATCTTTTTTAAATGGGCGAGCTAGTTCAACTACAAGGTGGGTAATTAATGCAAATATCAAGTGTTATACCCTACACGCTTACAATTGCGATAGAAGTCAGGTTTAACCGTAAACAGGTGCTATTTAGGAGGAAAGGTAAACCTCTAAAAAACTGTATATATACGTATATACTTTGCTGGTGGTAAGATCAATGGATTTTCATGGGGAGTTTTTTGGAGCTATTTTCATGTGAATCTTGGGACATTGGCACCTCAAATAGAAACACATTCCTGGAAACAAAACTCATCAATTGGCACCCCAGAAATTTAACATACCTAGAACCCAAATGACCCTTGTTTTGCGTGGAAAAGGACTTGTTTTTAGGGGTTGACCTTCAAAAATAGAGGTCATTGGGTGTTCTAGGTAGATACCAAAAATGGTCATATTTAAAAGGAGTCACCTTTTCCAAATCATGATTTTGGGTCTCCATGTTAGTTTTCGGGGATGTGGTCTCATTTTCAACCCTCAGTGTAGTGGTGCCAAGTGCCAACCTTTTCTGAAAGCAATGTTGTTTTTTTGTATCTCACTTGGTTAACTGGGACACAGTTGGTCGGAAATTCCTCCCATTTGCAAAGATTTTTGGAAACAATCTACAATTCGTAGAGATTCTAAAAAGGCACCGTTTCTCAACTCATAGGATCCATGGCACTGGTATATTTACCTACATTTCGTTGGATTTTTATGTAAGTAAATATTCCAGTCCCATGGATCCTATGGGTTTTTGGGACCGACTTCCAGTACCAAGTTTCTCTCATCGAAGGGAATGGATGTATTTTGGATATCACCAGATCCAGTGGAGGGGTCGAAGTGGTTGATGTTTTCTCCCCGATTTCTCTCACCAGGTGCCTGTAAAACATGGGAAAAACGGCCCATTTTTTGAGGGTTAAGGCTAACTGTGATGTGGCTGTTTTTAGAGGTTTCAAGTGGATGGAAATTAAATAACAGCAAACGGCTGTTTTTGAAAGGTGATATCATATCAATCAACTGGGGTTTGATTTGTTTGGTTTAGTTGGATTTTATGGTTTGATTCTTTGTTGGGATTTGCCGAGGTATTTAACCCAAAGCAATGCAATCTATGCTGGTATCGTTCGAAGTCTCAGGCAGAAAAGGGATAGATGGAGTGGAGTTGTGATGCGAAAGCGTGAAACAGATGCTGTCAACTAAGTTACACCCTGGAAACATCCCTGAAATTTAACATGGTTCACCTGAAAAGAAGTCCCTGGAAAAGGTGATTCCTTTTGGAAACCATTCATTTTCAGGTTCCATGTTAAATTTCGGGGGAGAAATTAAAATGGAACCCAAGAATAGATGTTTGGAAGATGATTTTCCTTTTCAATATGGCAAATGGTGACATTTTTTAGGTTCCATTTTAATTTTCCTGGGTGTATGATTGGTCAACCTACCCTTTTTAAGAGAAACCAATGGTTATCAAGCCCGTAATAAGGCCTTGTTTCTGGGGGAGGTTATGTTAGGGGGCGGTACGTTGCCGAAGGGGTCGTTAAATGCGACCCCTACTGTTGATGGCAACCAGAAATCCGGCGATCACCCGTTGAAGTAGGTACTTCATCCCATTCTTTACAAAGGTTTCAGCACCATCCAACCGGTGGCTGGGAATGGTATTTCTGGTTGCCATCAACAATATTTCACCCATATTTCTGGTGCGAATGATAGCGACCTTTCACCGTTGGTGAGTCCTCAAAATGGTGGTTTGGTAGGGAAAATACCTCCAAAAATGCTCTGAAAAATTGACTAGGTATGGAGCAACCAGGATGAGAGATAAACACTAAAAGCTAGGTGCTGGTTTCAAATATATATTGTTTCTTTTCACCCCTATGTGGGAAAGAGTTCCAATTTGACTAATATTATTCAGATGGGTTGAAGCCACCAACTAGTTGATGTTTAGGAACTATGGTAGTTTGACCAGAGATGTCGGGATCAAACCATGGGGAATGTATGAAGAAATTGCCTTGAATCGTGCGGATTGTTTGGGTAGGTAATGTAATGACCCCTGTGTGTTACAATAGCTGATATGGGTGGCGTTAAAAAGACGAGCAAATGAGCAGCCGGGTATGAATTCTTTTCCAACCGAAATGACAAATGAGCAATGCAAAAANCGAATTTTCTTTGGCATACATTGTGAAGCTTTTTGGGGATCAGGCATTTCCCATTGGACGTAAAGCAAATGTGTCTTCTCTGATTCCGATTGGTTTTAGGACTTCAAGAGCGGGGATACGTGGGCGACCGAAGTTTCCATTTCGTGAACGGATCGTCAGTGATTTGGCGGACTTTGGTTTTTCAAATTTAGCTTACAAATCTATCGATGGTTTTTCTTTGCCGAAACTTGATCCTCTTATCCCAACGGTTTTACAAGATGACGATTTGGTGAGAAACCCGCATACTTCTTACACGAAATTTAAACGATTGTTGAAACGTCAATGACTCTTTTGGGAATCTCTGCGATGGCTTCTTTTCCCGTGACGAAACTGGACGATTTGGGTGGAAATTCTCACCGTGAGTTTATTGATGGCCTCTTTTGCGTCGTACGGAAATGATCGATTTAGACATGGGTATTCAACTTTTTCACAGAGTTTTTGACTCGGCTGTGGCTGTGTGTCACGCTTGAGTCGTGGTTCCGTTTTCTGGTGAGATCACCAAGGAGGTCTCACGAGAGATTCAAGAGTGCGAAGCAATGCAAAAAACCCTGGTTGGTTAGGTTATATAGGGGATTATACTACCCAATTACATAGGGATTATAATAAGCCATTATAAGGATCCCTATAAACCAACCAGTATAATGAAAAGTAATCAGGGTTTTTTTCGTGGCTCAAATGATCCATTGCTTGAGGGTTGAGAGCACCAATGAACTTTGTCAAAGAGAAGAGAGTGACATGTAACGATAAGTTCGTGGGAGTATGAAATGAAAAGTCTTTTGCAAAGAAAAGACCTCAAGAAAAAATACTCTCCCTGAAATGGTTGGAAGATTACTGTTTCCTTTTGCAATTTTTGGCCTATTTTCAAAGGTAAAGGAGCCCTTTGTTAGTTTCAGGGGATGTAAAGTTTCCCCCTGTTTTTGCACAACATTTACCTTTCCTGAAACTAACAGTTTGCCCCTACCACGTTGCGCCATCCCAGAAGGAAACGACCGTCTTCCAACCATCCATTTTCAGGTGCTATGTTAGTTTTGCCAAGTGAATGATTGATTCTAAGATACTTTCACATACAGTACATTAGAATATACAAGCACCCTTCACCGAAACGTTAACTACTGGGTGGTGGTTTGAAATATTTTGTATGTTCATCCCCTATTTCGGGAAAAGATCCTATTTGACTAATATTTTTTCAGAAGGGTTGAAACCACCAACTAGACTCCATTTCTCCTTCCATGAAAGGATCACGTAAAAATTCACCGAGGAATCCAACACTGCGACAGACAGCGAGGGTCCGATCATGTCGCAGGCGAGACTTTCATCATCAGCCCGGGTGGTGGTACTTTTCTAGGTGGTGGCAACTCAAATGTTTTTGTTTTCATCCCGAACCCTGCAATTTGACTACAGTAATATGTTTCAATGGGGTTGAAACTTGAAACCACCAACTAGTTTTGTTCCATTGGATACACGATGCAATCACCCAAATGCTAACCCCGTCCCCGTAAATGAGGCCGTGTTAGGTGACTGTTTCGGGGACAAGCGAGTTTGTTTCCAATGGATACACCAACCAACAACGAGGGACCACCCTCCGTAAAACCAACGAGCTGGGTTCTGAAAAAGTGACCGGGTCCCAAAAAAGAGAAGCAAATTGTTAAACTTCAGGGAGTGTAACCAAGCACCTAAGAAAGGATTGGAAAGCATATGTTCTTTAGTTGGGGAAAAAAGGCATGTTTCCGGGTGTTATATTTCGTTTTGTTGGGGGTGTATATACGTGTGTCGAAAACGAAGGGCTAAACAACCTGAAATGAAAGGAACATGATCTTTCCAATAACATCCCCTGAAACTAACATAGCATCTGAAAATGGGTGGTTGGAATCTTCTCAACCCAAGTTGAAAAAGGCACCCAAGTAAACTTGGGTGCATCTCCCAACTTGGGATAAACAAAAATATCTTTTTCAATCCACCTAGCAATTTCTTCCCCCAATCTGAGGCGATGCTTATCAAATCACAAATTCACATCAGCCAGTGGGGTCAGCTGCCTAGGGAGAATGCATGATCTGGCTTGGATCCGCACCCCTGAAAAAATGGGCGTTGGAAGACGACTTTCCTTTTGGTATGGGTTCATAGAATTTTTTTGCAACCTCTCAGGAAAGCTGAAAGCACGAAATGGAAAAACATATCGGAAAAATAGGACAAACATGACAAAAATGTCTGAAAAGAGTCAAAAACATGGGGGAAAAAAATTGAAGTGATCAAACAAATTTCTCGCATTTTCACGGGTTCCCTCCAAGCCAGCGAAGTGGCGAACGCAAAATTTCCATCAGGTCTTTGGAAATGTGGGGCTGGATGCCACCGTCTATGGCCTGTCACCGTTGGGGGAACCTGGGATGAGAGGAGGTCCCAAAGTCATGCCTGGTACCCGAAAATTGTAGAGAAACCACCTGGAAAACAGAGGAATTCGTACCAGTTTTTGGTTAAGCAACTGTGATGTGGCTGTTTTTTTAGGAGTTTCAAGTTGATGGAAATTAACTTTGCAACGGCTGTTTTCCAACCATTTATTTTTTGAATGGGTGGGTGGAAATGATGAAAAAAAAATATCATTTTTGGTCCGAACGTGATTTTCCTTGTCATCCAACTGATAGCCGACCATTTTTTAATTCAAGTGGATGTTTAGAGGGTACCAACTTAACATATTTGACATGGAGCTTTGGTTTAGACGTGTTTTTTCCGGGTGTCCACTATTACACGTCCTTTTTCCCAATGTGGTGGGCGGTTGATCAATTTTTCCGCGAAACCCAGCGGTTTGTTTTTTTGTGTTGGGGGAAGTGTTGGGCCATTAATGGTTGATGGTGGACATCAGAAATTCCATTTGTGATGTTTTCAGCCTAGGTGGTGGTTGAAAAAAGATGTTTGGAACTTTTGGAATGTTCATTTCCAGAAATTACGCAACTTGACGAACATATTTTGTTGGACAACACCTTTTGAATATGTTCTTACACCTGCCGATACTGTAAGTGATTTTGTTCACTTCAAAAAAATTGGGGGAAATGCTCCTTCATATGATCCTTGTCCATGACTTCGAAAAGCCCAGCCAAATCCAATGATACTGGTAGTATACTTCCCATAATCACATGGGGGGAAAAACCCACCACCTGGAAAACAACCCTTGCAAAGCGATTTTCATTTCCATCAACTTGAAACCCCTAAAAGCAGCAAAACAGTTACCTTAACCAAAAAATAGTAGGAATTCCCTTTGTCCCTGCAACCGCTGTGGGCTTTTGACTCGGGTCCCGCAAGTCCGAGAGTAGGAATTCCCAGGTCTTTCCAGGTGGTTTTTTGTACAAATTTTGGGGTTCCAAACATGACTTTGGGAGGAAACATCCCACCGCTCACCAAGGAATTTCCCCTGCTGCACGGTGAATTTCGGTCAGGGCTGGGGGAAATTTGTGGTGTGGTGGCCCAAAGATGGAGAAAGTCGGAGAAAAAATTGACACCTGGATTGTTTGCTGGTGGTTGTTGTGGTTGTGGTTGTTGCGGTTGTGTTTTTATTCTTCTCCTTGTTCTTATTTTTCTTCGTGTTCTTCCTCTTCTTCTTCTTCTTTTGTTTCTTCTTCTTCTTTTTCGTCGTCTTCTTCTTCTTCTTCTTCTTCTTCTTCTTCTTCTTCTCGTTGTTCTTCTTCTTCTTCTTCTCGTTGTTCTTCTTCTTTTTCTTCGTTTTCTTATTATCGTTGTTCTTCTTCTTTTCTTCTTTTTTCTGTTTCTTCTCCTTCTTCTCCTTCTTCTTCTTCTTCTCGTTGTTCTTCTTCTTCTCGTTGTTCTTCTTCTTTTTCTTCGCTTTCTTATTATTGTTGTTCTTCTTCTTTTTCTTGTTTTTTCTTGTTTTTTCTGTTTCGTCTCCTTCTTCTTCTTCTTCTTCTTCTTCTTCTTCTTCTTCTTCTTCTTCTTCTTCTTCTCGTTCTTCTTCTCGTTCTTCTTCTCGTTCTTCTTCTTCTTCCTCCTCTTCTTCTTTTCTTCCTCTTCTTCTTCTTCTTCTTGTCTTTCTTTTCTTCTTCTTCTTCTTCCTCTTCTTCTTCTTCTTCTTTGTCTTCTTTTTCTTCTTCTTCTTCTTCTTCTTCTTCTTCTTCTTCTTCTTCTTCTGCTTCTTCTTCTTCTTCGTGTTGTTATTATTGTTGTTGTGGTGGTGGAGATTTTTGTAGATTATATCTGCTACTTTCTACTCAAAGCTTTGGGGCAAGGATTCCAGATCATACTGTAGGATGCTCCCCCATGTAGCAGTGGAAAGTGAAACTAATAGGGATCGGGATCCCCATCATCCCCAAAGCCAAAAATGCAAAAAAAACATCGATTCGTTAATTTCTCGCTCGCATGTTTGTTCCAAAGAAATGCACCTTTGTTACACTTTGTTTGATTATTCGCGATGCCTTGGAAATGGGCAAAGCCCTGTTTGCAATACTTAGCTGCACATCTTTCATTGCGCCCAGCGCGATGGGTTTTGAACGTTTGTTCGTGAGAAATGCTCAACGTCCTTCTAGAAGGCAGATGCGGCTTTGCACTGGATATGTTTCAGAAGCAGTGAAACTTTGATGGGTGCTTCTGTTTGCTGGTAAACCATGGCTTTTGCTACCCTGGTGCTGGCAGGTATGCCAGACGGGTCCGGCATGACCACCCAAGCTGCCCACAATATTCAAGGAAGCTCTGTCATCACAAAACATGCCGGCAGAGCTTTTGGTGCAATTGCCACGGCAAACGTGGCCGTGCGGAATGGTTTGCTGCACTTTGTCTTGGGGCCCCACGTTTGCCCAGATTCCCACGTCCGAGGTTTGGACGCTTCAGCCGCCATTCCAAGGACAGAATTATGTTCCGTCAACGAATTTCAGATGGTTGTTTGCTGGTTTGCATTGGATTTGCCCGCATTGCCTCAGTCTGTCGTTTCCTTGCTTCCTCCGCCTAACTTTTGCCCAGCATCAAAGGTGGGACCTGCCAACATTTTGGCCCTTGGCTTACCAGGGTCTTGGATCATGTTGACAACACCTTGCGGGTTGCGGCAGGGTGCTAGGGTGCTTGGGCTGTAGGGAGCAGTCAGGTCACTTTTTACGTCCGCACAGGACGACGGGCAAGGGCAGTGAGGCGTGGAGCTCCACAACCGCTCGACTTGCCATTTCTGACCGAGCTTGCTTTCTTTCCTGAAGAACTCCTGGCGACCTTGCAAATTCCCGAGACCTTTTTCTGGCTTTCCCGGTCGGTGCGTTTGTTTGAAACACACCACGGGCACTGGAGGTTGACGAGATGGAGGGCCTGGTGGAGTACACCGGTTATCTCCATGTTTTCTGGGTTTTGCAGATTACCACCCACTTTGACTCTCCGTTGCCAACAGACGCTGAGCCCTTCAGCGTGGAGTCAGACTCGGACACTGAGTGAGCTGGAGAAGGGCTTGAACAAACTTGAGCGGTGGCGTTCGCCGTTTGTCGAGGTTTTGTCAGAAACATAGAGCCTAACGGTATACCGGGTTTGTTGTAAAGGTTGTCAGACATGAGCCAAAGAAGAAAGAAGAAAGCACACTCACTCATAGATAAGGTCGTCAAAATAAAACTGCCTGAGGTCTTGTTTCTGGCATAATTTGGGTGAAGTAAGGTGGTTTTGTTGCGGCTGGCCAAACGATACAAACACTTGTTTTGAAAGAACGATACAAGAATTCGTCCAAGGTTAAACCAAAGGTTTACAGGTGAAGATGACTAGGTAAGTTTTTTCATGTTTGGCTCGTGAACAGCAGCGTGCATCAAAGCCAGAGCCAGCGTCTGGGAGAGGCGGGAAGCCCACAGAGAACTTGCGGACAGCAGAAAACTGGAAAGAAGCGGCAGTGGCAAAGGTTGAAAGTGCACAGGCCCGAAACAAGCATGTCATACCAGTACATGTGCCTGCTGTGAGCAGTTTCGAGTTCACGTGTGCACATGTTGGCCTCATCCCTGTCAGGTTCTACATGCTGAACTACCTCAGTCGGTGGGGGCAACCCCTCCCTGTGCAAGACGGCAGCCCGGGGCGTGACACCCCGGCAGCATCTCCCACCGTCTCGGGTGGGAGGGGTTGACCGTCCCAAAGGTCGGGAGAGCCGTCGCACAAGGGCAAGAGACTGCCGAACACTTCTTTTAAGGCTTCAAAAACGTAGTTATCTTGATTTCATGGCCGACATTAAACAGTCCCTTAAATTAACTTTGCAACGGCTGTTTTCCAGGTAGGGTGAAATAAACTTGTCTTTGTTCGTGAATCCAGTTCCACGCTGTTAGGGTTGCAACTTCTCCCCCATGTGTTACCGGGTGGGGGCAGCATCCCAACTTTTTAATATAGCCTATAACGAACGGGCATGTAAAATCTGCAGCAATGCTGAAGCAACGATTTGGAGGTTCCGAGCCTTTAATGTTTTGTCATGGCATCATAGTTGGATTGAAAGTACGTAGCTATTTTGTAAGGTTTCCAAGTCTAACTTAGATGAAGATTTGCGATGGTTTTCCGACATATTTTTGGAATTGCTCACCCCAAAAACTTGGGGACGATGAACAAACTCATTTTTAAGGATTATTTGTCAAATTGGTGAAAAATCACCATCTAACCAAGTAGAGTAAGTTTCAACTCACTCGAGGGGTCCACGATCCGATCTCCTAAGGCTTTAGGTTTGTGGCTCTTTGATGGTGCGAATGCCCATGTGGAGCAGAGTCGAACAGGAACTTGTGTTTTGTGTTCAGTGTTCATGGCCCGAGATTCTCTAGAAGGCATACTAGGTGGTCGTTTCAAATTCTTTGAATGTTTAACCCCCAATTGAAGAAGATGACCGAGTAGAAAAGGAATTAAAGGGTTGAAACCCACAAACATAGGATTATGATTTTGCATCGTTTCTATAGCATTTCTATTTTTGTGTATACAGTATTCATTTTTACATATGGGTGAATTACCGGTATAGTCGGTATAGTGACTGAGGCTGAGGGATACCAAGGGTCATTTGAAGATGTGCCTTTCCTCCGGGCTCAGATTCATCGTAAGAAGAAGACGGCTGCAACAGGGTCTGATGGTGCCAGTCGGACCGATTTTCTCTATGGGGGGGATAACTTTTGTTTGTAGTGTGGTGTCCATGTTTTATCGTCCTTGTGTTGACGGCAAATGGCCAACACAGATTCTGGCCGGTTCTATGTCTTCGTTGGCAAAATCCCGGGATGCAGAGACTGTCAACGAATATCGGTCGATAACTATGTTTGGATTTGCTTATCGTTGTTGGGCTAGTTTGCGCAGTTGATTTTTGGGTTCATCCTGACATTTTCGGTCATCGCAACGGTTATCAAACTGCACACTTGTGGAAACAAATTGTCCACAACATCGAACATGCGTGTGCTACTGGCCTTTCTTTCATTGGACCTACAGCAGACATCGAGAAAACTTACAAAATAAATTTGCCCCCGCGAAAACTGACATGTACCCTGAAAAATGATGCTCCGAAGACGTTTTTCGTTTTGAAATGATCCCTTCCTTTTCAACTGGGCCCCCATTTTCAGGATGTACACCCCCGAAAATTAAGATGACAATGGAAAAGCAACCATTTCAAGTTGCATGTCCTATGAAAGATGGTGATTTTTCCGTTAACAAAAAACCTGATGTTCCTATTGCCTTGGTGGCAGAAAATTTTGGGGAAAAAACACACAAGTTCCCAAAGACAACAAGCAAGGAACCCGAGCTGCCAGCAGGTGAGCAATGAAAAGTATGGGATTCTGGTTCTTTTGGGGATCCCCCTGTTTTTTTTCTAGACAATGGGGTGCCTTGGCGCCCCCAGAAATTGGCATGTCATGATTGTTTGGGGGTAATTTTCAGGGGGTTGTTTAGGGTATGTAGGGGATTAAACTACACAGTTGAATGGGGATTATGATAAACCATTAAATAGGATCCCTATTAAGCAACCAGGATTCAATGCAAAGTAAGACACGTCCGACGGTTTTTTTCGTGGGTCAGGTTTTGTTGTTAAAATTTGTTTGAGGGTGAGTTTTTACTTTGGTAAATCACCATTACATCACCATTTGAGGAATATGTGTTACTCTTTTTCAACCAATTCTAAGCAAAACCTGAGTAGATCATTTTCGTATGATTACCCTCCAAACAAAAAAAACAAAGCACTGTTTCTTGAAGGTTCATAAGTTTGGAAGATCCCTTCCAAATGGCCTAGATGGCTTATAAATGCGGGGTTACTAACAACTTACTAACTGGATCTGAATTTTCCACATCTTTTCTCCTGCCAAAACTGCTAAGGTGGAGATGATCATGAGATGCAGGGAGCCTTAGAAATAATGGATAGTCAACCTAACCCCCCGTCTACTTGGAGGATGACTTGTAAGTGCTTGGATGTCTGGATGTTCCAGGAAGTTGGTAAAAGGTTAGTGAGCGGACTATAACCCCAATATATCCCACTTTTAAGTAGGTTATAACCCATTTACTAACCGCTTACTAACTTCCTCGGACATCCTAGTGGTTGGCAACCCCGTTTATAAGCCATGATAGGCAGTATGGAAGGGGAACAACCCGATCCCTTAAAAACGAAAACTGTGTCATGGTTACTAATCACTGAACCTAACTGGGATGATCCTCCAAGTAACGTACCCCTCCCTCCAGAAATAGCCGGCCGTATGATCCGGGTATATGAAAATCCAATGGTTTCCCTTAAGGCCGGCCATTAAACCCTTATTTCTGAGGGGTACGTTGGGGGGTGGTAGGTTGACTGGCAATGAAAAAACGCCTAGGGGGAACTGTGGAGCCAACCAACAAGCTGTAAGATGTATGCAGAGGAGTTTCCTGCCAACCTCCACCCAAAAAGATGGGAAAAACGAAAGGAATTTTTCATTAGATGCAGAAAAAACAGACTCAACCCATGGTTTGTTTTTGTTTGTTTTTGTTAACCTTGGTTTGTGTTTTGTGGGGGGAACAAACAGGAACCCTGGTTTGTTTTGTTTTTGTTCAGCCGTTTTTGTAGGTGGTGGCTTTTAATTTTAATATGTTTAGATTCCTACCCTGCTTGGGAAGATGAGCATATTTTTCAACTGGTACGGTGTAAATGTCTTGAACTACGCACCTGGATTTCGGATTTCATGGAATATCAGCCAAGGGCTCTGAACGCTGAATGAATTCTTGATGCGGAAAAAACAACCTATACAATAGGCCTTTCCTGTCAAGGAAGCTGCAAGGAAGATTCGACGACTGTTCGACTGTTCTTTTCCCATAAACTTCCAACTCTTCTTCTCACCAATCTTCTCACCCAAACAACAGAAAATACTTGCTTCTGAGTTACTTTCACAAATGACATGCCATGGAACACTTCTTATAAGTTGGAAAAAAGATGAAAAAGTTCAATGTTTTTTTTCGAGAAAAAAATGGCCCCCAAATTGTCATGACGGAATTTGCCAACAAACACACCCAAGGCCTTTGCTTCTCTCAGCAGCCTTTAGTCCTAGCACTTTGGAACTCCCATATCCTTTGCAGGGTGAGGTGTGGGGGGCCGTTCATCGGATTATTCTGGTTCTGGTAGCAGGTGGTAGGGATTATTATGGATTATATAGCTAGAACACAATATATATATATATATACCTGGTATATAAGCGGTATATACTGCCAATTGGATGATTATATGCTACCAACCGATCCCACCTTTTACGTTCCAACCTGAAAAAAATCCGTTGATTGGTGGGTTGGTTTGGGTCCTAGTCCTTGGGTTGATGGGTGGGTTGATGGGTGGGTGACCCTCCGAAGATGCAACTGTTCCTTCGCAAGAGATAATAGGAAATAGATGCAAATAGGAGCTACCCCCAGGGAAATTTTCAATCACCTGGAAAACCTAGTGTACCATTTTTTAGGCAACTGTGGCTGGTTTTAGGGGTAAAGTTGATGGAAATTAACAGCAACTTGTTTTCCAGGCAGTACAGTTTTAGAATGAACCGCAATTTTTCCAAAAAGTAGGTGTTTTGGGGGTGGTGTTTGTTTGCTTCTATCCATGGTTTTTGTTTGTTTTTGTTCCCCCTTTTTCACAGGGGTCATTAAACGGGACCCATTTTTTTGGAGGGGAGATCAAACAATGCAGATGTATGCTATTCTTGAGGGATTTCCCGAAAATGATTGTGCATTGGTTTGGGTTGGTGTCACATTTCATGACCCCGGATAAAAGTTTCTTGTCCCTACTCCAATTGGATAATCTATACTTTAAAACCGTATAACCACTTAAAATGATATAAGGGAAAACTAGTAAACCTAGGTGGTGGTTTCAAATATGTTTTATTGTCACTCCTATTTGGGGAAGATTCCCAAATTTGACGAATATGTTTCAAAGATGTTGAAACAGAAACGATTTGGGTTGCTGGGATGTCATTTCATGACCCCTGAAATTCCCAAAACCAGCTGGGCACAACCTCCGATTTGTGCAGGTGCAGCTGGACACAGACTACCCCTTCAACCCCAAGGTGCGCGAGAGAATGGGGTGCCTTTGGGCTCCCAGGAACTGGCATCCCATAATTTGTTGGGGGTCATTTTCGGAAAGGTTGCTTCGGGGTATATAGGGGATGAACTACTACCCAGTTACATAGGGATTATAATAAGCCATGATAAGGAACTGTATTCAACAACCAGGATTCAATGGAAAGTAAGGCCAGTTTTGAAAAAAATCAAGTGCTCGTTGAGGTTAGGGATACCCCAGCAAATTAAGGCCTTATCAAGTGATGATTAATAAACAATTGTCCCGAAATAGGGCCTTATTAGGGCCTTATTTCAATTCGGTGGTGGCATTGGGGGTGTGCCCTTAGATATTCGTTGAGGTTGGGGAGTATACCTTGGATCTTGGCAGAGGAGTCGGTTGGATGCTCCTGGTAGACTGGCATCCTGGGGGCTAGATCCAACACAGACTACAGGGACTACGTAGCGTTAAATTGTTACCCCTTTTTTGTTTGGAAATCCCTCTTAAACCAACCAGTATGTATGTAATGGAATGGGATTTGTGGAAGTGTTTGTAAGCTTTATTTGCCTGGTGCCAATCACAAATTCACCGGTGTCCTACTAAAACGAACATTTGTGTTGAGGGTGTTGGTGGTTTTTGGAGGGTTCCCATTTTTGAGACGCACAGTTACCCCTCGGTACCCCCTCCCCTACGAAGCCTATCATCGTTTTCTTCGACTTGAATGAACCTTGAGGTTTCGCGCTACAGTGGACCAAATTGGAAAGAAACATTCATAGCAACAGGTTGTTGTTTTTCACCTTTGTGAATTTTCCTTCCAATAGATACGTTTCTTGCAACCATCTTTGTGACTTTTGAAGGTTTTAACGAATACATGAAGATTAACGGCTGGAACATAATTCCCTGGAGGTTTGGTGAAAAAGATCATTTTCCTTTCTAAATGGGTGAGTTGTAGGTTCCTGGAACACAAGTTGCTGTTAATTTCCATCAACTTTACCCCTAAAACCAGCCACAGTTGCCTAAAAAAATGGTACACTAGGTTTTCCAGGTTCCATGTTAATCTTCCAGGGTGTATCTTCAACCGTAGCTCCATTGTATATGTTCATGATCCCTCAGATCTCCCCACCTTCCCCGGAACGCCCAAGGCCACCTTGCGGTATCGCATTCGTGGGGCACAACAACCGTGGGGTTTCCCCAACCAGGGGTGCGTGTAAACAAACTGAAAAGTTCTCCTTGGAAAAGGAGCGAAGGGTTACAAATTCACCAATTTTTTTAGGGTGTTCATGTCAATGTCTTAGTTTTAGGGTCCCCTGAGATTGGTGTTTGTTCTCCCAACAAAAACATCTTTTGAGATGCAAAGGAAACCAACCCATCATCCCAGGGTGTGAGTTTACTCAGGATGACATGTGTTGATATTTTTTTGTAGGTTTGGGGATGACCTATTGCTAAACCTGCCATCCATCCCAGTTAGCCAGCATCCCAACTTGAAGACGTATGCGAATGGGGGTGAAGCATGTTCCAACGAACCTCATCTGCCGGCTGACAGTCTGGGCAAACCTTGATTTTGAGGGAAAAACGACGAACTGAAAATTGGCAAACGAAATTTTAGGATCATTTCAGGACTTGCAAGTGGTGAGTAATTAATCATGGTGATCGTTTTCGTTTGGTAAGAATACAGTTGCGGGACCCCCTTAGAAGGGGGTGATCTTAACCGCTTGCAAGTCGTGGGATGATCCTCCAAGTAGGAATTATCAATGTGTTTTCTTTATCCCAATAAGTAGGGCTACAACATGCTACAAGCCCATGGAAACCCACTGACCAACTGGTACGGGCACAGTTTGGGATAGGCAACAAGACCTTGGGATGTGAACTAGGTGTTGGTTTCAAATGTTTTTAATGTTCACCCCGATCCCTTGGGGTTTCATGATCTAATTTGATTTGCGCATAGGTTTCAAATGGGTTGGTTCAACTAGTAAAAAATCTCCCACAACATACTTGAACTTCGAGGCTTCCTAAGTCTTCATCGCGTTGGGATTCAATTTGTTTTTTTCCAACATGTTCGCCAACGGTTTGCGTTAGTTTCTCACCTGGTCATGGGGCCAACTTGAATATGTGATCACTCACAACATGAAGTGTCATGATATATGAGGAGGAGGAAGAGGAGGACGATGGTTGTGATGATGCTGCTGCTGCTGCTGATGATGTTGCTGATGATGGTCATGATGATGACGATGACGATGGTAATGGTGATGTCCTTGAGCAGGTATCACTTCCAATAAGGTTGTAAAAAGAGAACCGATGTCAATTAAGCAGTGATCATTTCACCCTCGTTTGTTTGGTTATATAGTGGATGATACTACCCAGCTATATAGGGATTATAATCAGCCATTGTAAGGATCCCTATAAACCAACCAGGATTTCATGGCAAAAACATGTTGGCGGCAATTTCACAGCGTTTTTTGGACAAAACAGCACCTTCCCAAAGTGTTCCCATCATTTTTTGGTTGTTTTTATCCTCTCCATCCATGTTGACCCAAACAAAATCCCTGAGTTTTCTTAGGGATTCGCAGCCTGAATTTCAGCCACGTCCCCAATGCTCTCCTCCAGGTTTCAACTGTTGGTGCGAGTTCCATTGTGGGCAGATTTAACGAAATCTGAGGTGACCCAGAAGTGGATGTTGGGTGGGTTTTGCTATGGGTTCAAGGGTTGCCAACCAAAGTCAAAGGTTGTGCACTTAAAACGAATCTAATCTCTACATAAGTCCAGTAGAACAAGGTGTTTGTCGAATGGCTCAAATTGAAAGATACACACCTATCCAGCTGTCACAGCTGAAAAATCCACCGCGGGTGAGTTTTTGAAGTTGTTTTCGACTCAACCTTACACCATGAAAAACCAACCCCTATGGCGTACAGGTGCCTTTTTTTCAAGACAGATCAGTTGTTGAAATAGGCGGTTACGTGCACCAGTTCAATTTCGTTGGTTTATCCCGCCTTGGATCTACCCCTCAATACCTCTCGTGGGTCCCGCCAATCGCTATTGCTTCCAACGCCCAAGCCTTGACAGAGAAGATGAGGATTATACACATCACTATCGCTGGAGACTTCGAACCCCTTGACGGCAAGGCCGGCATCATTGTGAAGAGGAAAAAGCGCGCCGCACTAAACCTGATGGTTGGTGAGAATCGGCTGTTGACGGATCAGCTGACTTCGTCGGGCCGTTCTGGCAATGATGTAAAGGTTGCGGGTGAGGCACACTCGAATGCCCACCCACGTCAACCACCGCTTCGGTTCCTGCAGCTGAAGCGGTCCATCCAGGCCTTTGCAGGAGTCCGAAACCAGCCTGGCGACGAAGCTGCTTTGCTTTTTAGTTCATAGGTTTTACTACCCCTCGCGCAGGGCGTGGAGGAGGGGCGCGGAGGAGGGTCATGGGATTTGGTCTACAATCACAGATGACCAGAGTTGGTGGTGATGAGCCCACATCCTGGGTGGGTGGTTCCCCCAAATCCCAGCATTTTTTCGGCGTTTTCTTGTAATACATCCAAAGGGTGCTCAAAAACCTAACGCCTTCCACATTGATTGATTTGAGCAATGAAAAAAGGGCCCCTAGTTGTTTAAGGTATATATAAGAGTCTATACTACATAGTTAAATGGGGATTCTGATAAACCATTATAAGGATCCCTATTAAACAACCAGTATAATGTAAGAGGTTTTTTTCGTGGCTCATTTGATGGTTTTTTTTCGACCCTTTCACGAAAATTCAAAACGGAAAACGCCAAAGCCGCAGACTTTTCAAGGTTTTTTTGGGGGGATGACTTCCTATTTACCATATATTTACACGCCCAGAAGTTTTACGTACCAAATTCTGCTGATCTTGGAAAGGTAACTCCTTTAAAATCCTAAACCCTCGCGAAGTTTAAAAGAGCCGATGAAAGGTTAGCTTCCCAATAGGACAGTAGTCTTCCAAGTACTGTTGTTCAGGGGCTATGTTGAACTTTGGGGGCGTAACTTTTGGGGTGTCAATATAAAAAATTTAGGGCTGAAGTCGGAAACAAAATCCAGGTTTCAACCGGTTTTTTTGATTTCCATTAGGTCCGAAATTTCCCTGAGTGACCTCTCACATGTTCAATGCGAATTCTATTGGGCAAAACAGTTCGGTTTTCCAAAAATGTTGTTGATGGAAGAAATCCTGCACCACCTGAGATGTATAAAAACAAGTAAAAAATGGGATAAACTGCTGAACTCATTGGGGTTTCTTCCATCAAACGTAGTTCTCATGTTTTTTGTCCCATATTTTTCCCTGGAGTTCGATGGTCCCAAAAATAAATCCGGTGCCTCTTCTCCTCGTTGTGTCGTTATTTTTCAAAAGGTGCATGGCAGCTCTGGAACATTTCCAATTCCAAGTGGTGATCGTTTGGTGATCCAAGATGTGGAAAGTTTTGGATGGGTGGCACAGCAAGTACTTTCCCTAGAGATCCTAAATACCCTCTTGAGCAAGGGTTGGTCCAAATACCTTCCCAGCAGGTGGTTGGATGTCTCGGGTTTAGTCATGATTACTTGACACAATCTAGAACAAAAACACCAAGATGTAGATTCAGCTTCCTGCCCCGACCATCTTTGGAGGATGCCCCCACCCCCAGTGTTATTACTCTTCCAGGAAATACTGTAGATGGCCGTCTTAAGGGGTGAACTTTACCAGCATTGTCCCTTCGGCTATTTCCTGCGGGGGTACCCATAAATTCCCATGACTCAGGCAGAATTCACCATATTGTTGGATGGTGAAGAGATCATTTCCCACGTGGGATGGTTTTGTCTAAAACCCACAGGTTTTTTGGTGAGAGAAGCTACCACATGTCAAACTGGTCAGTAAGATTTCTGGAAACTGAATCATCAGTATCAACTGATCTGGGTGGGTAAAAGTGAATCCAGATGAAGTGTCAGTTGGATGTCGATTCAATAGGATGGGATACACAAAGGATGAATTGTTGTGTCCTTTTTGCGTGGCTCAAACGACTAGAAGATCCCATGACTACAAGCGATATGAATAGCCATTCCCTTTGATCCTCGATAGAGAGCCCCAGAAAAATTGGTAGCGGATATACCATCATATATGACACCCTCATCTTCCAGTTCCCTATATATTTGGAACCAGGGGTCTAGTTTACATGATATATTGGCAACTGGGAGCTTGGTTCCGAATATATTGAACTGGAAGATGAGGGTAAGAATCATGAAACATAAACCAAATATATAGGTACGGTAAGTTGCAAAAAAAATGAAACTCCGGTTGTTTGATGTTGTTTCATGTCTATGTAAAAATGTTTAGCAACCCTCTTTGGAAAAGCTTTCCTGTTGGAAACGGGAGAGTCCTGCACAAGTTGCTACAATTAATCTCCCATCTACATCTCAATTGGTGGACTTTGTCCATGTAGTTTCAAGAGACATGGATGAACCATCCCGACTTTTTTGCGTCATCTGAGTAGTGATCAAAACCCTGGTGATTCAGTTTCTACAGAAATGTTTTACTGTAATTCAATTATTCAAGAGTTACAACCAGCCAGGAAGAATCAACTAGTTGTGAATCAACAATCAAATGCAATCCCATAGGATCCATGTAATTTTATGTTTGCCTACGTTCACCATAATATAAATCCACTTTCCATGTAGGTACACATATCATTCCCATGGATTTTATGGGAATGGTTATTAGTTGCTTGTTTCGAACCGCCCCTTAGAACTGCAGTAGAACAGGAAAAAGCCTCAGTTCACCCCCATTTCAAAAGGCCTGGTTTGTTGTGCCCATCTTGTATCCCTTCCAAGGTCCTTCAGTTTTTGTGCTTCCTGTCAATGGTGGGGCCGATGTGGAGTGGCAGGCGTGGTTGTGGTGCCACCCTTCGGTTGGTCCCTTGTCAAAAGGTGGTACAAAAGTAAGGGAAGTGTCCCAAAATCCCACCAACCAGTTCAGCTTTAGGAAGTATATATAGAAAATGTTTGCCCAGGATTGTGAAATTCACATCTTTATGGGAATATTTACGAAGCAAGCAATACAATAGGATGGGATAAGTGTTTCTTTACTCAGTGGTTTGAGATATTTGGACCATGCAAGTACTTTTATTTAATCCTCATTTTCAGGACATCAAGTTTGTGTCAAATGTCCAGGGTGTTAAGAGGGCTTCTGGGACAAGAGCTGTGCATTTTGTGGGAAATGTGGTTTGCCCTCAAGGATATTCGATAATCTTTCAACATCATCAGAGGAAAGGTCAACCATTGTAGTTGAAGGTCCTGTTGCAGAGCAGGTATTCAGCAAAGACACATGTGATTGCACTGAGTGAAGGATAGCACTGATTCGAAGGATGACCATGATCAGGTGCTCGAGGTTGAGTACTACGACGAAGGGTAGATGGGAGTTCTTCAGAATAAACCCACTGTTAGTTTCAGGGAGGGTAACTGGACGTGTTTAACCTTGCTAAAACCAATTTGATCCGATCACTTTCAAAAAGAAACAAACATCCTACTAGTACAAGGTGGGCTCCTACCAGCTATTCTAACTGGAGTTATAACCTCTATAAATGGCCTTATAAATGGGTTTCACTGGGGTTTTAACCCCTTACTTATAGGGTTTCCTAACCCCATGTTGAATGGCAAGTCACAGCTCGCGCCCTACAAAAATGGTGGGTTGGTTGGAAGACGATCCCCCGGCGTCCTTTGAAAAGGTGAAAAAATCCAGAAAAATTGTGAAAATTTTCAGGGGTCATCAAAATACCCATTTTCAGGGAATCAAACAATACAAACCTATGGCAACTTTGAGTGATTTCCCTTATAACAATGCATTGTTTGGGTTGGTAATATAATGACCCCTGTTTTCCCTGAAAACAAAGATGGTTGGGTGGATTTTTTTCCATGTTATGTGGGAAATACATCGATTCAATGCATGGTCCCATTTTCCAGCCAGCCTATGTTTACTGGAGGATGAAGGTCCCCCAAGCTGCAAATTGCGACAGGTGCGTTTTGCAATGGACTGGAAGCTTACCGCGCACGCCGGCAGTGGTGCGTTTTCGCATCTCCGACGAGATCGGGGAGGGAAGAATGGGGCCATATTATGGATGTTTCCAAAAATCATGGTATCCCCAAATCATCCATTTTATTGGGTTTTCCACTATAAACCATCCGTTTTGGGGTACCCCCTATTTTTTGGAAACACCCATATCCTACAAGATGGGCACAACAAACCAGTCATAAATGGGGTGACATGGCCCCTCTCAATGGCCTTCTCAAGGGGTATCTGTGGTTATAACCCTACTTATAGGAGTGATTTCTCTCCATCTTTAGTGGATTTTTGAGCCCATCTTGTAGGGGTGCCGGCAGATACATCGAAATGCTTTTAGGGTATGAAACTTGGAGGATTTGGGCTTCTACTTGGGAAGCTTCAAAGTTCAAGCCGGTATATTTTTGTTGGTTTCAAATTGAGCCTAGGGAACGGTTTTGGGGGGGGGAGAACCAAAAATCATAGTTGATTGTAACTTGGGGTCCAGTATTTATAGGGATGGTATCCATTGGCTCCCGGGGATCCCAACCAAAAAAACTTCATTTGCCACGATGGCATCCTGGGAAAGGGGCTGTATACAACCTAAGGTAAGACTGCAATGATAAGAACCTGGAACCTGAAACATGCACAAATTCAGATGACTCCCAGTCCTTACAGTTACCATGAAAAAATTGGGTGTTTCACCATTTCCATCCATTTCCAAAAAACAGTTGGCTTTAGGGTACCAGGAACCATACTCTTTGATGCCTATGTGTTTTTCTTGGAGCTTTGTGGGCTAGGGGGAGTCCCTCCAGAAACTCCAGGTGATGACAATTACATCCTGTGAAAAATACTTCCCGAAAATGATCATGCCCTACTAAAAGGAGGTCATTTCAAAAGGAAGGTTACAGTCGTCCAATCATTATTTTTCAGGAGACGTATCAGTTTTTGGGAGAGGAATCACCATAACTGCAGCCACCAAAAACAGCTCTTGGCTTCCTTTGAGGTTTGGCCCGTTATCCCTCGTGAAACGCTTAGAGCATCGCCTTATGCCCTTGCCTTTAGACGGTGCGGGTTTCCGCCAGGGCGAATCTGGGTCGGGTCGGGTGGGATTTTTTTTGGATGTCCGGCAGGTCATTGAAGGTCAGTTGTGGAGGAAATTTTGATCATGCAAGATGGGCCCTACCACCCTGTCAATGTCCTTATAAATGGGTGACTGGGGTTGTAACGGTTCTTCCCTGCTTATAGGGGTATAAAGGGGTTTTAACTCCGTTTATAACCGGTAGGGCAGGGGCCCATCTTGTGGTGAAACCCCGCAAAAAAAAACAGCCACACACTTGCCAAATCGTCATGCTTTCCTTCATGCCAGATTCTGGTGGTCCCCATTCCAAAAAAAACATGGTACAACTTTTATGACTTATATAACTTATATAACTTGTACAACGCAGGTGACTTGCAAAAATATAACTTATGGATATAACTAGGATATTCTTCCCCCACTACCCTGGTCAGTCCTCATAGGACTCACCCTTTTTTGGGTAGGGAAGCCGCCTGTGCAACCCAGCCCTGTTCAGATGGCCCCTATGGACCTGGAGCTTTTGCGCCAGATGCTGTCAGGCAAACACATCATCCCCGACGATGATGGCTTGGGATGTTGGGGTTGGATTCCTCAAACTGAACATACTTTTTTAAAAACCATGTTTTTTTGCAAGTACTCAATGGGGGGATTGGTCTATTTACCGGACCAATACTGGATAGTTGAAAGGATGTTTTAAGAAGGGTCACTATATGACACCGACCCAAACAATGCACTACACCCCTGAAGATTAACGGCTGGGTTCGATAATTCCCTGGAGGTTTGGTTCAGATCATTTTCCTTTCTAAGTGGGTGATTTGAAGGTTCCATGTTAATCTTCCAGGGTGTACCCCGAAGACGAAATCTAACATGACAATAGAAAAACAATCATTTGAGTCTATGTATCTCTTATTAAAAAAAAAGGTGATGTTCCAGCCAGTCATGTTAGTTTTTGGTGGGTGTTTTATTGGTGGGCTTGGTTGTTGGTTGGATTCCGATTGGATCCCCTTATGAAAGGCATTGTTACTTAGGCGTACCCAGATTGAATCCCAAACCATCAAACTATGACCTTGGATCTGGTTCCAAGTCGGTGATGTTGCATCACTTGGCTTGTGGGGACCCTTTTTGAAGGTAGCTTGCTGAAGGTTTAGCCTTGGGATTCCTTGAGCCTGAAAAATATCAAAAATTTTACTTAGATTTGTTGAAGAAAGTATAAATTAGCCCGTGAAAACTCACAGCTTCCCCCTGGAAATTGATGGTTGCTTCAGATGTTTCATTTTCCTTTTTAAAAAATGGTCCCTTTTCAGATGAAAAATATGAATTTTCGAGGGGGGGGGGGCAGCATAACTCGAGAATCCAAGTTGTTCAGCCACTTTGCCCTTCTCTCGGTCGGAAATCCAACCTGCCATGACCTGCTTGAATAGACTTGCAGGGTATATAAAACTACAAGATGGGCCCCCACCCAGTTGTAACTGGGGTGACATAATCCCCAATTTATAAGGCCATTTCTAGCGGTTATTAACCACATGTATAACTGGTGACGAGGCCCATCTTGAGGATATATATATAGCTTGGCGGTGGCTTCAAATGTTGAAATTTCCAGCCCCGAAAAATTATAATGGGGAAGAACAATTCATTGAGCTCCTGACCGGCGCATAGTGTTCATGTTGTTTTCGAAACCTTTTTTTGGTTTGTTTGTTTGTTTGGTTACTTGCTTGCTTGCTTGCTTGCTTGCTTGCTTGCTTGTTTGTTTGTTTGACATGCTTTCTTTTCTCTCAGAAACGCAGTTTAACATGGACCCCGAGCTCCCAGGCAGTCAGGCTACAGGATTTGGGGCAGTTACTGGCACTGCCAAGCGGGGCCTCCGCAGGCCTGCGAACAGTTTCACAGAAAGTTCAAACGAGATCTCTGGAGTGCAGGCGTGCCGATCAGTCCCGACCAGTGGAACTGGCCGAAAGAGGTTCCAGGTGGTCATGATGATTGACAACCATTTGACCTACCCAACTGCCCCGGACATGAGATTGGAAGCGGAGCGCCAACCCCGTGGGTCGTCGAAACGCAAATTGCACCTGCTTGCTTGCTTGCTCCTTGCATGGACGCTTGGAAGATCACCATGATTATGGTTGACTTGTTGAAGTGTTTTATTTTACCAAGATGTAATAACCTTTTCACTTTTTGACTTTATCATGATTCTTTTTGCCTGATTCTTGAGGTCATTTTCGGTATTCTTGTCCACCTCAAAGACTTCACAAAAACCCACGTAAGGCTGTAGGCCTCTACTGTAGGTTTTCCTTCTTCCTCTATATACTTGGATTTGTTTCTGGTGTGATGTTTCTTAGAGTTGTGGTTACCATGCGATAAAAATCTATTCTACGATTTGTAGCCAGGAAAATCCAATGTTTAGGGTCCGTGTTTGTAGGCTTTTGTACCGATGTTTTATTTTCCCCCTGATCCCTGGGGAAAGGATCCAATTTGACGAATATTTTTCAGATGGGTTGAAAATGTGGATCACTTCCCCTTCCCCCAAATTGGGGGCAGAAAACCGGCCAAGCGGAAGGGATGAGATGCTGCTGCCAGTGGAAGATTGGGTTCAGGGGTCCCAACTTGGCATCGGTTCCAAACTGTGGGTGGGTTTCATCCCGTTTCGTTTTGGGGAGGCTTCAAAAATAGGTTAATAACATTAACCAATGTATGACCAATGAAATCCAAAAAAACCGTTTGGAAGTTGATTTTTTGCGACCATATTTTAGTAGATTTTAGTGAAACTACTGTTGATGGTTCAGAAATCCCAAACAACCCGTTGGATGTATGAAACCCGTCGTAAATAATGGGATAAACTACCAACCTCAACTGGTGAGTTTGCCGGATTTCTGGTTGCCATCAATAGTATGACCAACATATGACCAACCAACCCGCTTGCTCTAGGCAAATAGTAGGACCGATCCGAGTACCAAAGTGGATCTTTCGTGGTTTCAAAGATTTTTTGTTGTTTTTTCTCGACTATTGGGGAGGATGCGTCTCCATCTGATGAGCATAATTATCGTTTTTCGAAATGGCTGCCTCAACCGCCGAACTAATTCTGATGGAAAAACAGAATGCAAGAGGCAAAGAAATGGGAAGAAAAATCCCCAATGAGTTGCTAGTATGCTTAGTTCACTTGCTTTCCGGGAAAGAAAACATTGCAGGTATATTCCCAGTACCATTTCTTGTTCCCACGGTGTTCCAGTTGATGGTACCAAGATTATTAAGACGCGGACCGAACCTTCAATGATTATTTTTTTTTCTAATGGTTCCTCTTTTAGAAACACCTTCAAGTTTCCTTTTCGGCATTGACTAAAACCTTGGTTATTTGCTATATATACGGGATGAACTATTAGCCAATGATTTGCTAGGATGCCTTCCTATGCCATGAAGCTTCATCGCTCAGGATGACTCATGGTTCATTGCTCCAACAAACTTGTCAAGGGTGATTCCAGGGACTCCCAATAATGGGACCCCTTTATGGTAAGCTTCCCATACTATTCCCATATGCTTTAGGGATTCTTATGGGAGTGGTATGGGAATAGTATAGGGAAAGAAAGGGGGTCCCATGTCCTTGCAGGTCCCTGAAAATTCCACCACTGAACTTCTTTTCCAATAAGAGACTCGACCTTTTTTTTTGGAGTCAACAAGATGAAGGCCGGTAACAGGACAGGGCGGTTGAGATCCTGGAACCCTCCCCGGTGAAAAATATCTGGTGAAAGGCTGGTGAGGGTTTCCCATCTTGGAATCTTGGTGACTCGCGTGACCCCCAAATGATTTGAACCACCCGTCACTTGGTGGTGAAAATGGTAGTTATCGGAACTAGTGATGGTAACTTGGGTTAGAATTTATAAACCAACGTTTAAGGCCTAGTTATATTGGCAACTTGTAACACAACATATAACTATAGTTCCTAGGTACGATGAGAAACCAAGTATCCACCAAGGACCATGAAATTTCCCCCGAGGGAAATCCCCAGATCTCATGATGATGGGACATGTTTGTCAAAGTAATGGGCAAAGACTAGGGGGAAAATGCAAATCCCTTATTACCCGCCATGCGCTTCCTTTCTGAGTTGTTTTCCACTTTTCGGGTTTCTGTTGGGCTCTCGAAAAAATCAGGTGATCTAGGTGGGGGATTCAAATATGTTTTATTTTCGCCCCGATCCCTGGGGTTTCATGATCCAATTTGCCAAGCATATTTTTCAAGCGGGTTGGTGGGTTCAACCACCCGACTAGTGATTGTTGACCCTCGTTTTTTGGCCAAACAAACCTGAGGCTTATGGGTTTGTTCTCAACAGCTCCTGGAAAGAAGGCGAACTTGAAGGGGAAAAATTGCGAGGAGGATAGGTATCGTTCACAGGTATTGGCCCAATTGAGACGATGATAGCGACATGCCAGTGATTGCTCTTCGGCAATTGATGCGAAAAAGAAAGTTGCCTCTTCCATCACTGACGGCGTCAGGCTCGTCACTGCGTCACTGTTGCTCTTTGCCATGTCTTCCTCTTCCATGGTTGATTCTGGCTTGGTATCCAGCTTGGAGGTGGACAACGCTGCGCTCATGGAGATGTTTGCCATGATGGACGCGGAGCGTGCAGCGGAGTTTCTCGCGAACAGGGGTTTGTTTTCGCTCTTAGTTTTGGAGAGTGCAAGCTACCAATATCTTTCCGTTTTTTTCACTTAGGTTTTCACCACTAAGAAGGAATGGTATGTGTCCCCAAAAGACCCTACATGTCATGTACGTGGTTTTTTGCATCAAAAAAAGATGTGGGTTTTCGTGAAGATGTGACGTGTATTCCCAAGCTTGAAACGAGGTGAAACAAAACATTTCAGGTACCTAAAATGGAGGTACTCACTATAAAAGTTGTATGGATACGATATGGATACGGCTTATGTAAGGGAAAACCCACCCCCAAAATAGCCTTACAAGCTTCAGTACCCCATTTTAGGTACCTGAAATTCGTGGTGAATCAACTTGAATTTGTTTGTTCAGGTGATGGTTGTTTTGTTCTTTGACATACTGGGATTTGTGAAAATCACCATGAAGCATGTGACCATTTAAGGTGAATACGATGTTTTTACCATGGAAACCAAAAACAAAAAGGTGAGCAAACCTAATGCATTTTATGGACCCCCGTCCAACCGTGCAGTTTTCAAGTGTGAATGAAGCAATCCCGGAAGTTTCGCTTCATTTTTCCTGGTTTGAGAAGTTACCACTTTGGCTACTCTGTGATATTGAGGGAGCTAGGGGTGACCTATTTCCGTACTAATTGGGGAGCTAAAGAGCCCCAGAATCCTCAAAATCACAGCTTAGTTGTTAGATGTTGAACACCAAGCATGCAAAAATTGGTGTGTTTTTTTTGAAATGGAAAGACCCGGACCATTTGAAGATCGTAAGCATGTTTTTCGTGGTCTAGCAAATTGTGTTTTTTTGTGGAGGTGCATCAATAATACTTCGGCAAACTGTCAAATTTCCCTCACGTATTTTATGATGGGGTGATGAAAAGTAAAGGTGAGAAACACCGACCTCGCAAAAAAAAACGATGAGAATCGATGGGTTCTGGGGGATTATGATCAAGCTTCTCCAGATGAGCAATGAAAAAGGGCTCGGCCCAAATGGTTGTTTTTGTCGGTATATAGGGGATGAAATACTACCCAGGTAGATACCCATAGAATCCGTGTATGATATTTATTTACCTACATTTTTTCTTGAATTGTATTTTATAAACGTAGCGAAATATACCATACACGGATCCTTATGGGATAGGGATTGCAATAAATAAACGATGAAATAAGGATCCTTGTTAAACAACCAGTATTTCATGGTTCAGGTATCAGTATCCGAGTTGTTGTTTTTGGTGTCAGCGCCTGTTGGCGTGGCTTAGATCACATCCAGAAGGACTTTAAATTTTCAAGGTTTGGACGCACCACAGATGAAACACGGGGGGTCATTAAATGGAACGCATTTTGGGGGGATCAAACTTGATTGCTAAGATGTATGGCAAATTTGAGAGATTGCCTTCATATAAATACAACAGTGTTTGGGTTCGTGTTACATTTGTCACATTTCATGACCCCGGATTTAAAAAGAAATCTTGTCACTCCAATTGGATGATCTATACTTTAAAACCACCACTTAAAAGATATAAGAGAAAAAGATTGGGGACACGTTTTTATAGGATTCTGAAGGGTTTCTGTAGGGAGATTTTCTCCAAGTTCCAACTGTGTCAACTGGGGGGATCCCCTATTGAAACCGCCTATGGGGAAACCTGTCCCCTAAGGATTTGTTTCAAGAAATCCTATCACCCCCTCCCCTTAGGAAACCAATCCAGCTTACTTTGAAAAGGAAATCATTTGAACCAAACATCCATTCTGAGAGTTCCATGTTAGTTTTTGGTTTTGTACCCCTCCCTAAAACTCAAAAAGGCCTCTGAAAATAGGCAAACTCCCAAAAAGGAAAGTTAGTCTTCCAACCATCCATTTTGTGGGTTCCATGTTAGTTTTCGGGTGTGTATTTAGTTTCAATGTTCAACCCCTTCCATGTTTTGGTAGGAGTGATCCCCGCTGCCGCATGTCGTGACATCTTTCTTTTGCTAGGAATCAGCCAGTCCACGAAGTTCTTGGACACAGTCGTGAAGCTCAGAAATATTGAACGGCTGTAAGTGAGCAATGAAAAAACCTTGGTTGTTTAGGGTTATATATGGAATTATGCTACCCAGTCATGTGGGGGTGATTACAATACAGCAAACCATTATAAGGATCCCTATTAGACAACCATTTTGTTATTTTGTTTGTTTAAGGTGATGATTTTTGACGGATCCGGGACCCATGGGATTCGTAAATCACCATTTTGAAACCACCACCATTTGTGAGAATTGTGTGGGAGCTTTTTTCCAACCGCCAAAGAAGCAAATCTAAGTGAAATCTTGCTGGTGTGAACAGAAGGGAGCGTTTTGGAGCTGGGAATATCTAAAATCATCTAAAATCCATGACCATAATATGCAGCGATTTGGAGATACTAGTAAGGTTGCTGCTAAAGCACTTGATGGTCTTCCCAAGGAAAACTTTTTAAAGGGGTGAATTGTATCAGTTTCAGGGAGGGTACTTCGGGGGGTATGCCTCATCTCCAAATTTTGGGGCAATCATGAGCGGATTCCGATGGAAAACCGGCCGTTTAAATTTAAAATAAAAACAGGAACAACAGCGAAGGCCCAGGATCTTTGCTGAAAGGTTTTGAGGGCGTCAAGTGGTTGTTTTTTTCCGCTGATTTCAGGGTGGATTTTTTGAACCGCTCTAGATGGTTCATGAAAAACCGCTTCCAAGCCCACCAGATGGTCCAAAAAACCACATATAGTTGTGGTGTAATAACAAAAACCCTATAGGTTTAGCGTTGTATGACCCCAGAGGACCCATTTATTTCAGGCCATGTATAGTTTTTGTTTTTTGTTGCTTCGCTCCATCTATACCTGGATTTTGGGCCCATCTTGCACCAAAGCTGACAACGACCACGATTTCACTTGAGGTGGGTTTCGATCGCTGCTGGCTGCGAAGTGCTGTGAGCGCCGTGCGCTTGTTGTCCTGGGCACAGAGGTACCGCAAGGGTTGGATTGCTTGGGTTTGGGAGGTTCATGTGCCTTTTTCGTCAGTGGGATTTTCAGGGTTTCTGTTGGGAACTTGAAAAAATCAGGTGATCTAGGTGGGGGGGTTCAAATATTTTTTTATGTTCACCCCGAATTCTGGAAAAATATGTTGACGAGCAGATTTTTCAAATGGGTTGGTTCAACCACCAACTAGATGTACCTTTTTTGGGGGACTACAAACATCACCTTTAGGTGAGTCAAAATGATGAGTGAAACCGAGAAACCTCCACCTGTTTCTTTAATGATGTTTATACGGGGGACATGAACATACGCAAAGCCAAATTTTTGTTGGGGTAAAATCGGCTTGTTTGCGTGGTGCTGGGCAAATGAGTTTTTTGGAGCACCATTTTCCTATCTTTTAAATGATGAGCAATATGAGGTCCCAAGGATGGAAATTCAGCAATCGGCAGCCCAGCTGGTTGCCAATCTCTCCAAACACTCCCAATTTGACTCAGAATTTGATTACGCTTTCCATAGAAGCCTCAAACCAACTAGTTGGAAAAAACATGACCAGAAAATGTGTGTCCAAAAGGAAGGGAAGGGACCGTAGTTTTACTTCAAACCATCCATTTTTTCAGGTGCGAAACCAATTCGCTTGCCTGGTTTCAGGGACAGGATTAAGTTGACTGCCTTGAACCCGAAACAGCCATCTGTTTCAAAGAAATGCTTGGCTATCAATTTGGGTTGTCCGCCTGCCCACTAAGAGTCACCACCCAGATTTTTTCATATGTTTTAGGATCAGGGATCCCGAGCTAAACCCTCATTTCCACTGTTACTGGGAGGGGTGACAACCCAAGCTATCAATCAAAGTGGATGATGTGTTGAATCCTTTTAGCATGGAATTCCCTACCATTGGCTTGATTTTACCATTCCCCCTTAGCACAGGGGATTAATTAATGGAAGTTATAGTTTAGACCCCAACAAATATATGGAAAAATGGAGTTGTTTTTCTTCCAATTTCCCATCGCATGTGTTTTTTTAAATGACTATGACTTTGGATCAAGATTTGCTACTGTATATGTCCCCATTTTCTGGAAGATTTTCACCAACATCACCTTCAGGGTTTGCAAATGATGGAGGATTTCCAAGCGTTGAGAGATCTTCCACCACACGAACCGCCCCTTCGCTCCCGCTCCACCGTCGTTGTGCAGTCCCATGTCTTTGCAAAATCTGGTGCCCAAGGCGACCCCGAGAACCCCTGAGGTGTTCGGGGGGTGGTTGGGGGGGGAGGCAACGGATCCATTTTTCCAAAGGGATGTCCTGTTGGCACGAGGGATCCGGTTGCCATGGTAGGATTTTTTATCCCCCGCATTTCTGAGGAAATTCGAAACCAAGATCACTTGCACTTGTTTTGTTCAAATGGGTTGGTTAAAAAACCACCGGACCCAACTAGTTTTATTTTGGAGTGCAACATAAAGAAAAAGACCATGTTTATCCATTTTTTGGGATCTAACCCCTTACCCAGGATGCCAGTGGCGACGATTACATCCTGCGGGGAAAAGAACCCAAGCCATCGCTGGTTGCAAAGATGGCATTTTTTTTACCTACCGAACATTGGTGAAAGATGAGTCTCAGTGTTGAAAATTGCACATTTATTGGTGGCGAAAAACCAGCACCCTATGATAGCTATGAGCCAGCTACACTATTTTAACCACTTTTCAATACAGAGTTTGAAAAACAGGGCCCAAACGGTGCAAAAAAAGTCCCAGTGATCAAAAACCAGTGCTTAAAAAAAGGTCCCAAATGGTGTAATACTGTTGACTATTGGTAGAAGAAATCCCAAACAACCACCTGGGAATGCATAAAATCGTGTAAATAATGGGATTAACTACCGACCTCAACTGGTGAACGCCGGATTTCTCTTCCATCAACAGTATTACAGGGGTCATGAAAGGACACCAACCCAAACAATACACTAAGGGAAATCCCTCAGAATTGGTCCCTCGAAAAGGGTAATGATCCTTACTCAACAGTATGGCATTTATACAATCCCTTGACTGGCAGGATTTGACTTGGCCAACCGAGACCATGGAGCAAGGGAGCTCAGAGAATCAAAAAAACGCCGAGGAAATAAGTCCATGATGTGCTAACAGCTGTGCTGTTAAAAAAAAGTAATCCCCAATGAAAAGTCGTGGATTTAGATAGATATTATTTATGTTTCACCCCTATTTGGGGAAGATTCCCTCCCAATTTTGACTCATCTTTGTCAAAGAGGGTTGGTGAAAAACCACCAACCAGCAATCATTTGGCGAAACGGATTGACTGTCAAAAGATGCCTTTAATGTCACGGAGGGAAATGGTGGTTTCCTAAACTGGTGGGTTTCCCCAACAACCATGGGTTTTCCCTACTAAAAATGATCATTTTGGGGTGTGAAATGGGGAGAAACCCACCATTTAAGGAAACACCCAAATAGATGTTTGGATGGGTTTTCCATTGGTTTTTTGCCCTTCCGATCTTTGGAATCTTTTTTTCAGGCACCCATTGGAATGCCGTAGATGACAATCAACTATCGCCAGATAAGAGTCGATGATGGGAGGGGGCGTGTTTGCTGTTTGTTTCTTGTCACCGGGAAAAATGCCTACACTCAAACTAGGGGTAATTTTGAGGGTCCCATTTCCCGAAAATAATCCCATGCATTGTTGGGGACTGGGTGGTGGCAACTCAAATATGTTTTAATGTTCACCCCGAAAATTGTAGGAAGATGAACCCAATTTGACGAGCATATTGTTCAAATGGGTGGGTTGAAACCACCAGCCAGTTAAACGTTGTTTTTCTCCTTGCTTTTTCACCGGCTTCTGGTTTGCAGCACGGTAAAACACTGTTGCAACTCACTCCCGTGCTGTTCTTGCACACAACGGCCCCCCAACGGTTGGGTTGGGTGGGTCCACTCCATGCCAATTGGCGAGGTTGGAACTGGTGCCAATGGGTTGTACCAAGCTGCGTGGGAAGTCTCAGGTGTTTTTTTTTGAAAAAAAAATCAACTAATGGTTTGGGTTGGTGGTTTGGGCTCGACGGTTTGGATTCCGATTGGATCCCCATTATGAAAGGGATTGTTACTCAGGGGTATCCCCAGAATCCCCCCCAAAACCACCAATTACCCTCCTTGAAACAGCCCGACAGTTCGCCCCTGAAAATGATGAGTTTCCAAAGCCGGAATCTCCGAACTTCCTAGGGGGCGGGCCCCCATTTTCAGAGGCGAACTAGGGCTGTTTCAAGGAGGGTCATTGGTAGTTTGGGATACCCCTAAGTAACAATCCCATTAGCCATTCGTTGAGTCAATTGGTGTGGCAAGAACTCACCGGAACACCTGCGAGGATATTTCTCTGCGAGGTGGAGAAACAAACATCACCTTTTGGGTCCCGCGACTTCCCAACAAACGGCGCCCAAAAACTCGAATGGTGGAAATCCATGATTCCAGAAACATGATTTCCAAGCAAGAAAAATGAGCAGTGACGAATGATCACCCTGGTTATTTGCTTCAAAAAAGGGGATGGAAGATGCAGTGCGATCCCTAAAAGAGAGTTGGAGGGGGAAAGGCATAAAGAGGGGTTCGTCTTTCCATGGGATCATGAAGGCTAAAAATGACATTGCTGTTGTTCAATAAAAGCGGGATCAAATAGATGTGTGGGAGGAATAGGGGAGAGATTGTCGTCATAGTGACATAGTGGATGAAATACTATCCACTTATATGGGGACTATTTCATACACCATTAGATCCCGTCATGAACCAACCAGTATTACCCCCATAAATGGGCCCAAAAACCAACCAGTTACAAATGAAATGAGGTGAAATGGGCCCCTATAAATGACTGTCCAACTGATGGAAAGCGGGTTTTCAGTGTTTATCCCAAGACAAAAAGCTGAATTGGAAAGAAAGGCGGAACTTTTTTTGGCAATATTGAACTCAACTTGCTCTGCCAAGCAAGCTGAACAAATGTTTTGCTGAGAAATATGTAGTAATTAGTAGGTGCTTTTTTAAGTTTGGACTTTTATTTTATTCCATGGTCCTTTCAAATAGCTAAGTTTTGCTAGGAAATGCCAACGGACCCCTGGAACGTATGCCAGGTACCGCAAAATACAAACATGAAAAGATTTCCTTCATAAACAGGTAGTTGATGGTTTGGGGTATGTTCCAGCGGTCTCTTGGAGTGTTCTTAGATCAGTAAGTCAGGCAGAGAAGTTCATTTACTACTTCGCCATTCCCTCCCTTAAACCTGCATGTTTCACGTCGCAAACGTCGCAAAGGCATGAGTCGTTTGCCGCTGCTTTGGCGAGATGCAGAAGCATCCGAAACCTTTGGAATGCGACGAGGGAAACAAAAAAAGCATGCGGCAGGATTTATGAGGCGGATGGTTTTATCCCTAGTTTTCATGGTATTTACGTAGAAAAAAAAAACAGGAGAGATTGGTGGGCTGGGCATTTTCCAGGCAGCGATGTCGACGTGGAGTTGGAAAGGTGATGGAAAATAACCCCAAAAATACCCATGGATTAAATGACACATAGGAAATACTTCCATGTCATAATAGGGGATAAACTCATCATCAACCCAATTCTGTAGGGGTTTATATGGCACCCATTATAAGGATTCCCTATTGCACCCCTGAAAATTAACATGGAACGTAATTCCCTGGAGGTTTGGTTTAGAGCATTTTCCTTTCTAAATGGGTGGTTTGTAGGTTCCATGTTAATCTTCCAAAAAACATGGACTAATCTGCCCGAATCATAGCGACCTCACACGACCGATTTCCCCCAAATGGTAGCTGAGAAAGAGAATTTTTTTTCTTTCAGGGAAATCTATAGGTTGGTGAAATATTATATATAATTTGGCCAGAGATCTTGGAGGAGTCAAACAAGTAAAAGTGTAAAATGCATGGGTCATTAAAATGATTGAAATTCAGATCCACGTGACAAAAACACAGTTACCTACACATGTATCATGAAAAATATCTCCAGCTACCATGGATCCTACCAGAGAGATCCAGGGTTTTCCCCCAAAATCCAAACAAAATCTCTGCATCAACGTATATATACTAATCCTTCAGCATATTTGGCTCAAGCAAAGAGAAGCAAACCTGGAAAAAATCAAAACTCAACTCAACTCACCTTTTTGGACCACAAAAATTACCTCCATCAGACAAAACCACCGGGGACCCATGGCGCGACGTCATGGTGTGGCCATTCTGGCGTTCCTGTTGCTTAAAAAACGGCAAGTTAACGGACCTTACCTTTGACCACCGGCGGCAAGTAAGCGAAATTTCATCCCCAAAAAAGGTGGCTAAGTAAGTAAGGGAAATCCCCCACAACCAACAAAAAGAACTTAATTCAGGTTTAGGAATTTATAATGGGTTTGCTAAGGATACATTTCTCGGGGCCCCCGTCCCTCCAAAAAATAAAAGCATACGTTGCTTTTAAATTCCATCCCAACACATTTGTTTGTTTGTGAGGTTTTCTGAAAGGCCAAAAAAAAAAAACTCATCATTTTCCCAGCATTTTTACCCCGAGAGTTGGAGGTGCTTGTTGCTTTCCCCTTTAGTTTTGGTACAACCACGTCACCAAACTGGAGGAATCCTCACCGTGATATAAGCTGTATGGATACGGCTTATGTAAGGGAAAACCCACCCCCCAAAATAGGCGGATATAAGATCTGGGTGGTGGATTGAAATATGTTATTATTTTCATCCTTATTTAGGGAAAAGGTCCAAATTGACGAGCGCATATTTTTCAGATGGGTTGGTTCAACCACCAACTAGAAATTCAGCACCTGCATTTTGGTAGCTGAAACTTGTGGTTTCCACGTCGCTCGTAAGGTTGTGCAGCTTGCATTTCACCTTCATCAACTTTCTTCAGAGCCCTCCATCTCGACGACCTGCCATCCGTCGAAGAGCGGAAGTGGAAGAGAGACCCAAGGTGAGGAGAGAAAAAAAAAGATGGTGAGGCAAAATATGGGAGCCAAACTAACATGGAAAATGGAGACTTTGGAAGAATGATTTCCTTTTCAAAGTGGTGGATTTTCGGTTCCATCTTAGTTTTCAGGGGTGTACTTGGTGTTTTGGGCTGACATTCGCAGTGTCCGAAAAAGAACACTTCAAAGATGTCGATGGTTTTTTTTTGAGATTCCAGTGTCAATAGTTACTTGGTGGCTCATAGTACTTAGTAGTTATAAGGTGGGTAGTTGCAACTATGATTAACCCCAGTAAGTTGGTTTATCAGTCCCCAAAATAGGGGTTTAACCCAGCTTACTAACTAGTCACAAACTACCATGAACCACCAAGTATAGTGACTGAGTTAGTTTTTGCGAGAACCCATTGGTAAATTATAGGGATTATAAAATACATCATGATAAATGCAAGAACAGAAGCAATGGGAAAAATAGCAAGAAATAGAATATTGGAAAAGTAGAAAGAAGATATGGTATCTTCTATATATAAAATTGGTTGTGTCTAGAGGTTTTCTCTCCGAGCTATCTCAGGCGTGGCCAATGGCTTGGTCCATATCCGTAGTGAAGGATCATCTTTTATTTTTTGTTGGCAATTGAAGCTGGCACACGGCTCTTGCCATTGCCATTGCAAGATTTGTAATTGCAGCCGCGTATGCGCGCGAGCCTGTGGAGCTGGCCAAATTAAATAAAGATAGTGGGCATACTTGGGTAGACCCACTCGTTGAAACATGTTGAAACAACTTTATCAAAGCAAAAACTCGGCTTTTGATCCTGGCCCAATGCTACAGGGTGACAACCTTTGGATTCCACGGCCAGTGGCCATCCAGATATGGAAGTTTGGCGTTGGATTAAACTCAACGAAGAGTACCTCAGGTTGAGAAAGCGCTTGGAGCTTTCGTGGAGACGAAGCAGGATGGCAATAAGGAGAAACCTCACCATACATTGAGAGGATTGAACAAATTCTCGTTGGACGAGCACGGTGTGAAAATGAGTAGCACGGTGTCTTGAGTGAACATCTCACCGGGTTTCACCGGAAAAGAGCTCCAGGAGCTTCAAGGGCTGCGGCTGAGGGTTGCAGAAAGGGTGGGGGAATTTGAATGGTGGCGACCCTCAGGTCATACCAATGACAAAACCCTGTGGGAAGGGATGCCCCAAGGCCCCAAGCCTAGCCTGCTACACTTGTGCGTGAGCCGTCTGACTTTCGTTCCCTCGCTGGGAAATTCTCAAGAAAGCAGCCATGTCTTCCAAGCATTGCTTTTCTGTGGCGACGTGTTTCATTTTGGGGAAGGGTATTCACATATAAAAAGATGTGACTTAAGATTTTCAACATCCATGCCAGCCAAGTTTCACCTTTTTTGGGAGGTGAGTTTACCTGACCTTGTTTTTGAACGATGGTTTACATCCACGTCGGGTTTCCAAAAAAAACGGCTGAAAGGTGTTTCCATCAGTTGGATTGATTCAACTCCAACAAAAAAAAATCTTCATAATGATCACTTCAAGTTTCGAAAGGAAAAAAATGTTCCCCAAAAAATTTTCGCCAAACTTCTTGCCAGGCCCTTGCTTCCACTGCTGAGTATCTCTACGTCAACGATGTGCCTTGGGCCTTTGTTTTTTTGAGGCGTTTGTGTTTGATTTCAGGGTGTAAACCGCTGGGTTTTCCTTGTTGCGGCGCTTACCCTTCTGATTTTTTTTGACAAATAGAGACCCAAACTAGCCTTTTTTGAAAGGAGATACATTTTCTCAGGTTTGGTATTTATTATGTTAAATTTCCGGGGTGTAAATCCAAACTCATTTTCCCGGGCAAGAAAACATACAGGTTGATTGAGGGAATGTCACCTGCCCTTACATGAACTTGTGATGGGAACCCCCCCAATCCTAATGTTTTTGGGTGGGCCGGTGGACCCGTTGAAAAAAACCGTCGCTGAAGGGAGCGAAGATTTTCACAGCTACCCCCTTAGGCTGCGATCAGCACATCTTAGAAACTGACAAAAAGGAATTATGAGGTGGTGGTTGAGTGGTTGAACAAAGACTAGATGGTGGCAACTCAAATATTTTTGGAATTTTCACCCTGATTTGGGGAAGATTTCCAATTTGACTATTACTTTTGAGATGGGTTGAAACCGCCAACCAGAAGAGCTTGGGAAATGTGTTCCCCGCAAACTTGGGGAAATGATCCAATTTGACGAAGATTTTTGATTCAAAGAGGTTGAAACCACCACCTAGAGTTGCTGCACTGTCATGAACAAGGACCACTGGCCAGTGTTTTTTGAATAAGTGCCTGCTTCTTTTTCATTTCGATTTCTGGGGCGTTTCATGGGGAGAACCCAATTCCAACATGGAAACCAGTTGGGTGAAGTATAGCAACGTGTTTCTCCGATTTTGTGGGTAGTTTTTGGCAGAAATTGGCACCAAAACATGGCGAAAAATTGGAGTTCACTGAAATTTTACAATTGCACTTGTCATTTGTCAACTGTTACCCCATTGGCAGGCGGGTCCCTACTAGAGGATCATCAAAGTTTGTAAGTGGTTAATAACCATGGTTAGGTTTCGTCCCTGTAAACATCGGGTTGTGTTGTTCCCCTTCCATTCATGGCCGAACTTCATTTATTTCTTTGTTTTCTTGTTGTGTTTTTGGTACCTGGAAACCCGACGTCCAGGTCCTCAGATTTTAAGTCAACTCCGAAAATCGCCACAACTTATTGTAATCAAAAACGAGGGGTTGTGATTGATCCACAAAGATTATTTTCTTCAAAAATCCCAGACAAACCCTTGGGACTTTTTTCGGATCCAATTTGACGAGTTGCGCAAATATATTGCGTTGTGACTCAACAAATGGTTGAAATTGAGCTTTCACCCACTTTTTTGGAAAAGTTAGGGGAAATTTTCACCCACTTGGAGGATGGTCGTCCCACGTAGGTTCAGTGGTGATCGGGTCATCCCTATGTACAAGCCATGAAGTTCGGCCAATTTGGAAGGGAAACCACCACCACCCGATCCTTGGGGGACGAATAGTAAGGATAGTTTTTTAACCACTGAAACAAGTCACTGGGATCTAAGCACTTAAACATCATAAAAAAATGCCAAAGTCGTACTCCCTAAAAAGCTCCAATTCCCACGAAAGTCCATTGGTTTCGTGTCCCACAAAAGTGGCGGCCTTTTCCTTCATTTTCCCGCGGATTCCCCAATCTGTTGATGGAACAGATCCGGCGAACCATCAACAGTATCGTTTCCCCCAAAGTTCCCTGACCCCAAAACCCCGGCGACTTCAGTTTTAGGAAGTCTCGCCGTCCCAAAATTGACGTTTTTGATGAGGGAAAATGAGCAGGGATCAAAACACCGGTTGGTTGGGTTATATAGAATATAGAGGATTATACTACCCAGGTAAAAAGAGTGAGATTATAGTAAAACATGATAAGGATGCCCATTGACCCAATCAGTTTAATAGGATGTCACAAGGGTTTTTGGTCACTGCCCAAATGTGTTGCGGAAGGGGTTCCAAAAAAAAACCGTCCAAGCATCGAAAGGTCAGAGATTCGATTGCTAAGCAGAAAATGTTTCGGGGATTGCATATGTACAAGCTGGGCCCAGAAACCAGTTCTAAATTGAGGTGAAATGGGCCCCCTATAAATAGGGTTTTTGTGACCCCAAGGAAACGAGGAAACCTGAGTTTAAAGCCCATTTATAGGGGTTATTTCACTCCAAGTAGAGCTGGTGTTTGGGGCCCACCTTGCAGGAAGCCCTTGAGTAAGTTATGGGAGTCTTGGGGAGATGCCCAAGCAGGATCCCGAAAAATCTTTTCCTTTGGATTCCTATCATTGCCCTAGCATTCCCTTCACAAACAGGCGCAGTTCCCACTTACCTTTTCTTGAACCTTCCCCCTCCCTTGTCGCAAGTGGCCTACAATCACTCGGCAGCAATGAGGAGACTATGAAAGGCAAATTAGGCCGAGCCATTTGTCGCATTGCTCAAGAGGATAAACCCATTCCGCAAGTGCAGGTGGGAGGGACTGGTGGGACTGGTGATGTGTGGCGTGCCTGGTGCTTCCCTTTTCAAGCACCAACCTTTTTCTGAATGTGGATGGAAATGCTGAAAGCCAGCCATTTTTTTTTAAGGTTTCATGATTTGGAGTCACAATCCAACTGATACCCAACCACCATGTTGCATTAATTAAAGTGTATGGTAAGTCATCGAGTACTAGGTACCCGGTGAGCAGTTATGAGCTTTCGATGGATGCATCCATGGTCAGAACTGGTGACGTTGAGCAACAAGAATGCTCCCGGTTTGGCGATTTGATGAACTTGGATTTGTTTCGTTGGTGATGTTTTGTACTTTTTAACCGTGGTACATCGCCCTTACACCACCATTTGGGTCCGAATATTTTTTGGATTTTTTCCCTTTCGCATCGTGGGCCTTTCGCCAATCCAAGTGAAGGGGGTGGGGTGTTTTTATGATTACGATATGGGTGTTTCCAACAATAGGGGTACCGCCAAAAAATATATTTTAATAGGGTTTTCCATTATAAACCATCCAGTTTGGTGTACCCCTATTTTTGGAAACATCCATATAATTATGAAACCTATACATTGGTTGGGGCCTGCTGTTCAACCCTGGTTTCACAGTAGGAAAATTCTTATCCTACTTATTTGGACCTTGACCAGAGCCAAATCCATTGTGAACCGGTGTTTAGGCAGGACCCAACACATGGGATTGGTTGAAAATAAGCCATGAATTTGTGCCTCCTCCCAGATCTCTTTTGAGCCAAACAGGATTTCATTTGTTTCCATCTGACGATTAGTGATGTTTTTTGTTACTCACTGCTCGTGGTGAGTCTGGATTTTGTGTTCATGCTGGAGTCCTTACTTGGATATTGAGCCTAAAAATGACAAAAATCCTGGTGGTGACTGTTATTGCAAAGGGGGACAACTGAAGATAAGAGATATTAGCTGGTGGCAACTCAAATGTTTTTTGTGTTCACCCGAATCCGTGAGGGAATGATCTAATTTGACTTGAATATGTTTTCGATGGGTTGGTGAAAAACCACCAACTATAGTTATATCTTCCACCCGAACCAAAAAGTGCCAGCACTGAATCCTGGCCCGCGTTTTCTCAAGTTTTGATCATGATGCTGGGCAAATTATAGCGACCTCAGCCGAGGTCACCTTAAGTGCTGGTTTAGTAGGGGAATCCCCCCAAAATCCCCTTAATTCAGGTTTAGGAATTATACTAATTTGCCCAATGCCTCTAACTTTCGCACCATTTCACCCTTGGATTTGTTTTTAGTTGGTGACTTTTTACGGATTCGATTCGATCCCACAGGTTTTCATCATCGCCGTTAAGCTCAGCACCACCATTTTTTCGAGAAGATGTTTTGATTTTTTTGTTCCAAACACCTGTTTCACCAAATCTACCCTCCGGATGGGAACGATCACATCACATATCTCATCCCGTAAACGGCACGTTTCCTTAGAGTCGATGATTTTTTCCTTTCCCCCAAAAGGTGGGATATGTCAGTTCATGTTTCTGGTGTTTCTCCTGAAAGATCACAGGCGAAAGGGAACGTCTCCATCAAAAACGCCGTCCGTGGGATCCTTTCGGCGGAAAGCTTTTACAACAACGAGACAGAGGACCTTTGAGAAAGGTCTAAGGGGACTGAAAGTGAAATATTACTAGGTGGTGGTTTCAAATGCTTATTATTATCACCCTTACTTGGGGAAATGTGCCAATTCGAATGATATTTTTTCAGATGGGTTCAAACCACCAGCTAGATTAGGAGTATTGCAAGGTTATTGTAATGACATGTTTCTTGTTGTTTACAACGACTAAGTTGATGTTGAAGTATATGTATAACATTTAAAATGTTCAGTAATTGTTTACTTCACCAAACATGCGGTAAACAAAAAATACCTTTGTCAGGATACCTGGCGAGATATAGATGTTCATGAACCCCGCGGCCTGAAAGATGTGAAGTGAACAGTAGGGGGGACAAAAGTGAAACGGATTCTTCTTTGGATTCCAATGGTTTTCCTTGGTTCTGACTGTAAAGTCATGAATGGTTTTTTTGAATCCTGCCTAGATGCTATAGAATGCTATAGATGCTATAGCAGTGCATTGTGAAGGCCAATAGAGGTCAATTAAGATCACTTCTTGATTGGTAGTTGATGATTCTTCCTGCTCTCAAGGGTCTAGGCAGCCCCCAAACTAAATATGTCATGCTAACAACAAGACTTGTTCAAATTTCCACGATTTTGATCGTGATGGTTATCATATTCTGGAAAAACACAACTTCCACTTACAATGAAAGTCTCAAACGCAACTTGTTTTAAACACGTGGATAATGCATCAAACACCCATTTTTCAGGTCATGATGGGGTTCGTCATCCAACTGATAGCCACTCATTTGAATAAGTACTTCGGGTAGCGGGTATTTATTTCCTTCATATGTAAGGATTTGTTGGGGCATCCGGGCGGGAAGCGTTCGAGTTTCTACAGATGCCTTTGGGATCCCCTTTGATACAAAAAAGTATGACTTGTACCCCATGGCCATCTTCGCCAGAACTGCTTGTTTTTGTTTCAGACGACTCTTAAAAGTAGGGGTTGGGGGCTTACCAGGATGATAGACCTGCTCTTTTTCGGGGAGTTCCTGCACTTGGGTTAGTGGTGATGGAAGAAATCCCAAGGCCAACCGCCGGTTGGATGTATAAAACCTTGTAAATAATGGGATAAACTACCTACCAACTGGTTAGCCGGATTTCTTCCATCAACAGTAGAATCAGTAGAAGAGGAAACCAAGCTTTGAAACGCACCCAAAGGCCGCGAAAAAACTGCAACAATTACTCTGGGCAAATTATAGCGACCTTCCTCCCCGCCGGTTGGTCACCCCAAATGGTGGTAATTCAGATTTAGAAATATTGCCGTTGCTCAATTGTTGATTCAACAACCAAAAGACCCAAGCAAATCATCCCAAGCCATCAAGAAAAAAGAAAAGTAATATCTAAAAACCCATGGGATGGTTTTTTTTGAATTTCGCAAAACAAAAAAAGGCATGCCTGTTGAGTTTTCAGGGTTTTGCGAGGTTCACTTGCCCGAACAGGAGAGCAAAGAATTTTGGGTGCATCCCTCCTGGGAAACGATTTATCAACAGTAACTTGCCGTGAAAATTGTCGTGGGGGGAAATGACACATGAGTCAAACACCACCCTGGCTGGTTGGATTATACAAGTTGTGGTTAGTTGGTGTTTTTTTTTTGGATTCGATCCCATGGCAAATCACCACCAGTTGGGGAATATTTCTTACTTGTTCATAGCATCTCATGCAAACCCAAGTATAAGGGATGAAATTCCACCCAGTTATGTAAGGATTATTTCATCATGAGCCATGAAATAAGAATCGCCATCGACCAACCTGGATTTCACAGAAGGTCAGCCAAGGGTTTCGATCACAGTCCAAATGTGCAATGAAAAAAACCTAGTTGTTTCGGGTATATAGGGGATTATACTACACAGCTTTATTGAGATTACAATAAACCATTATAAGGATCCTAATCAAACAACCAGTACAAGGGAAAGTAGGACGTTTTTTCGTGGCTCAAATGGCATCTTTGATGAGTAAGAGATGATAACATGATGATGACTGCAGCAACAACAACAACAACAACAACAACAACAACAACAACAACAACAACAACAACAGCAACAGCAACAACAACAACAACAAGAACAGCAGCAGCAACAACAACAACAACAAGAAGAAGAACAGCAACAACAACAACAACAACAACATTTCACTTTTCCCATGTGTTTTTTCTATTTCCCCCGGAGGGTTTTCCATGCACACTTAGGAGAGGCACTGGAGAGACCATCGTTCTGAGATTGGAAGTTTGGCTCAAGAAACTCATCGCCCTGGTGATTGTTTGGGTTGGTTCAATTAGATGGTTCCAAATCTTTATTTGGGAAATGGTTAAACTGGTCTAGGCTGTGATATTGGGGGAGCGATTTGGAGCTAAGGGTGATCTATTTCCCTACAAAATGAGGAGCTAAAGAACCCCAGAATCCTCCAAATCACTGGGTAATGGTTGCCATTTTTGCAAACTGCTTCTTTGGAGTGAGTTCTGGTTGAGGTTACGGGATTATATCTTGGATCTACCCCCCCCCCAAATAAAGGGTTTAGCTCGATTCCCCGAGCTTTCAAAGGTGTAAGTCATCATCCTGGGTTGGTTTTTCGCGCCAGCTTTCGCATCCTGGCATTTCCGGCATATCCGAAGTGGTACTTGGAGGATCATCCCAAAAAGCAGCTGTTAATGGGGCTATAACAACCCCTTTGAAATGGCCTTATAAATGGGCAACAGAGGTTATAGCCCTACTTAGGTATTTTAAAACCCTGCCAGACAAAGATGGCAATGATTGATATTCATGGTTTTTTCATGTCTTTTCTTGGTGGTTCTTCTTTACTTTCCCTTCCCGTAAATCACCACTAAATTTCACTAAATGATCATTTGGGGAATCTCTTTGGAACATTTACTATCCATCCAACAAGCAAATCAGAGCTGACCAATGGGTACAAATTGGTGAGGGCACATCATCTACATCATTTTGAGATACACCTCATACTGCTAAATACACCTCCGAAGGTTATCATATCCCCTGCAAAATGGGGGTGATAAGGCCGTACTTTCCTTTTGGGATGGCAAATGTTCAAGGCTATGGTATATTACACTTGCAGGAAGTATTTGAAGACTTGTTTATCTTGTTTGGTTTGGTGAAAAAGGGGAATGACATCCTACGCAGTTGTAGGGTGGCTATTTTGAAAGCGATGAAATAAGGATCCCGGAACATGAACCAGCCAGGATATCATGGGTTGTAGAAAAGTTTCGTTGTCGCAACTACTGTAAACATGTTTTTTTTCAATTTCCTGGAGATGAAGTAATTTCCATTGGCAGCCACTACTATTCCACAGCATGTCCATTGCTATGTTACTTGAAGATGTGGGATTTTCATAAATGTTCCCACTCCGATCCATTTCCACTGCGTACTGTTGAGGAATATTTTATTAGCCAAAAAAGACTGGGTGTTTTTTTTTGGTCCCCCTGAAATTCATGGTCACCCAAATAGCAATCACCCAGTAGTTTGGGCCGGGGCAACCCGGCATCCACCTCCAACCAAAACGGGGTCCCCAAATCCACCTGCTGCTTGTCCCTCAAGGCCGGCCTTTTTTAACCCTTGTTACTGGTGGGTGTGGTCCCGTTTTGCTTGGGGGTAGGCAATGGAGGGCCATCAGGTTTCTGGGGATGGTCCTTCATCACCAAAACGCAACTGGTCGTAGGTGAGGCACCGGTGAAGCGGAAAAAAACCAAACTCTCAGGGTTTTCGGTGAGGCAGTTTGGTTTCACGGTTGGCTTTTTAGTGCTCCTTATAATCAATAAAAGGTACCTACAAGGTGGGCCCCTACCAGTTATAAGTGGACTTATAAGCCCTCTAAGTAGGGTGAAATCACCCCAGTTACCCATTTATAAATTTTTTAAGGCCATTTATAAGGGTAAGGCACTCCATTTTATAACTAGGAGGGGGCCCACCTTGTACAGATCTAAATGGTTGGTGAAAACCCCAGGGTTTGGTGGCCCTGAAATCCAAGTTTTTGGACAAAAGCTGAGGCCGTGGAGCCTCAAAACATTGAGTTGGACGACGAGACGACACAGGATGAGATGATGGTCATGAAGGCCCAAATAAAAATGCCAGGTGGTCGAAAAAAAATACCGAGGGGATTCAAAAAAAATTGACTGAGGGGATTCAACTTGTTTTTTTTTTAAGTTGGTGATCTAGGTGGTGGCAACTCAAATGTTTTTTATTTTCACCCCGAAATTTGGGGAAGATGTCCAATTTGACTGATATTTTTCAAATGGGTTGAAACCACCAACCAGTTGGGGATTCAACTTGTGTTTTTTTGTAGTTGGTGATGTTTTTTGCGGATTCTACCATGGTAAAAAAAAAACATTAAAGCAACCATTTGTGAGACTAGTTGGTGGAATTTTTCCAGGCATCCAACAAGCAAATTAAGAAATTCGGAGAGTCGGAGAGGTGTTTTGTTGTCATACAGTTTCACGGTTAGTCAACCTACTCCTTTTCCCTAATGTATCACCCCCCGTGCAGAAATCAAAAGTCTGTTTTATTATTAGGGTGCCTTATTAGTCATTGGTTTCCCTTAATAAGGCCGGCTAGTAAGCCCTTATTTCTGAGGGGGGGTACGTTCAGAGGGGGTAAGTTGAACAGTCAAAACGATACTTCCAAAAGCCTTCCAAACGTAACTAAGATATACTAAAATATTGTTGATGGAAGAAATCCTGCACCAGTTGATAGGTAGTTTATCCCACTATTTTCAGGGTGTTTTTGCATCCCATGTGGTGCAGGATTTCTTCCATCAACAGTAGTTCCACTAGAATCTACCCAACTAAAACATGGTCGAAAAAATCAACACCAAGCCTTCCAAACGAATTTTGGATTCCAATGGTTTTTTGTTTTTGCAAGCAAAACATGTTTTCGATCTTTGAACCAAGATTTGCCCAAAAAAAATGGGTGAGAGTTTCTGGATTGGACAGGATTCTTGTTGGGAAATGATGTTTGATGCGAATCCATTGGGTCCACCCCCAACTCTGTAACAGTGGTGTTTAATTGTTTTTTCAATTATATGAAGAGGCAAATACTAACCTTCAACGAACTCCACTGGAAAAGAGGCTGGAGGGGGGGTTATTCAACGAATTCATTTTTTTTCTCATTCGTTTTCCCCATTAAAATCCCAGTCTAAGACCCACCACCAAAAAAAGACAATATTTTTTCAAGGAATCCCTGTCTTGATGGCGAAAATGGATCGTGATCGAAAAAAACGATCATGGATAGGAGTTGGGTTTTAGGTTATCAGTTGTAAGTTGTAAGTTGTAAGTAATAGTTATAACCCCTGTAACTTGGTTTATAAGTCTCCTAAATAGGGTGAAATCACCCCACTGGGCCCAAAAACCAGTTATAAAATGGGGTAAAATAACAAACGGGCCCCATTTCACCCCAAGGAAACCCATGTGTAAAGCCATTTATAGGGGTGATTTCGTTATTTCACCCCATGTATAACGATGTTTCCGGGGCCATAAAAAAACGGTGTGTTTCACGGCCCATCTTTCCAAGAAGCCCCTGGATCTTTTCGACCAGGTATCAGGTAGCACCTCCCCCGTACTCTTGGGCAGAGCTATTGCATCGAAGCTTCAGTGACTCGCCGATGACAAAAATCCCTACGGTACCGTTGATGGCGGCAACCCAGAAATCCGGGCGGTTCGAAAACCAGTTGAGGTGAAGGTTGTTGAAATCCCATGATTTGCGACGGGTTTCATACATCCCAGGTGGTTGTTTCGGATTTCTGAACAATTTCTCAGTAGGAATGGGCTGCAGATATATGTGCGATCGTGTCGATCAACTCCCATTATTTCTATATAATAGGGCAGGATCATAAACTTAACCCACTAGCAGGAATATATATGCCCATTATACGGATTGCCTATTAAGGGTGCGATGACTATCCCCAATATAAGGAGTTCATCAACCCTGGCACATATATAACTGTTGTAGATCTAGCTGGTTGCGACTATAGTAGGGAGCGATTTGGAGCTCCCTGTTGATGGAAGAAATCCCAAACAACCACCTGGGATGTATAAAACCCTGTAAATAATCGGATAAACTACCAACCTCCACTGGTGCAGGATTTCTGAACCATAGTAGGGAGCTCCCCCTTCAGGTTTGGAAGCATGTTTTTAGAAATGGATGTATCAATAGTTGGATGGTGCGAATTGTGATGAGTAGTCATGAGGTTTTTGAGATGAGCATTTTTTGGTAGGAAATGACCAAGCGACGGGAGTTTTGAACCCTCAGCAGTATCATTGTTCAATAGAGAATGGAAGTGGATTCGAATAGAAAATCCTATAAACCAAGATAGCCATGAAAATGGTGTGGAATGGTCACGTGGCAATGGAATTGGTTGCAACTAGCATGGCATTGTAGAATCCTCACGTTTCCTTGAAAATACGAATCTAGATGTTAATCCTGAACGACATGCCAAAAATGTATGTATACCGTATACCATATAGAACCCAAATGACCCTTGTTTTGGTTGGAAAAGGCCTTGTTTTGGAGGGGTTGACCTTCAAATATAGAGGTCATTAGGCTCTAGGTATATAAAAGGTTGCATTCCGAATCTCCTTTTCTGGTGTACGCCCCCAACCATCAAGTCCTCCAGTTTTCAGAATGACGAACTCGACTCGGTGCATCAAAAATCCAGTCATGGAACGTTGAATTGGACGCAGTGAATGAGAAACGATAACTGCTAGTGAAGATCCTGATAAATCTTCAACGACGGTGGTTTTTTTCTCAGATATAGATGAAATAAATGAACAACATGGGTGTTGACCATTATTTAGGGCACAAAACAGCAACAGGTTTTTGTGTGTGTGTGTGTCAGTATTCTTCCTTTCTACCATGGGACAACACAGCACCAAATAAAAAAAAGTTGGGGTGGGAAAAACAAACCGCAGCGAAAACCTTCGATGCGACAACACTGATCTGCAGGGAATACAAGAAGATTCAATTGTCCTTGGTGCCACGGACGGTACCAGTGGTCATGAAAACCTTACATCGAGCTGAAAAATTGTTGAAGGATGAATTGCCAGAAGGCGACAAGTCCCTTGGAGTTTTACGTGGAAGGAGAAGATGAAGGGTGAAGATTGAGGTTGGGTGGGAGTCACAAAAAGAAAGCGAACCCACCGGATTCTTCGACGGTTTTGTCCCACTTGGATATCATCCCAGTTTGGATGTAAGTGGTTAGGATCACCCCCATTTCTACGCAATGAAGTTCGGCCATTCGAAAGGGGTCCCACAACCTGATCCTTGGCGGACGAAAACGAATCATGGTTTTTAATCATTGAACTAACTATGATCCAATTTGACCAATGTTTTTCAAATGGATTGAAACCACCAACTAGAATTTCACTTGTCATGTTAGTGGGGCCAAAATTCGCATCGCAAGACGCGGGGCTTCTCAAATTGCCTATAAAATTCCAAAATTTTCAAGTAGACTGAAGCAGTTTTATTTTTAGTGAGAATTGTGGTTTCAATACAATTGAGACACTCCCATCTAGGTGGTAAGTGTTCAAAGAGGTCTTTACTTTTACCCTGAAAATTGGGGAAATGATCCAAATTGACGATATCTTATTTTTTCAAATTGGGTGGGCAAAAAGAAACCCAACAGTGATAGAATGGGTGAGTAGAAAAATTGCACAAAAGTTTTGAAACAAGAAATGCACCCTGGCAAATTAACGGCGGGTTCACCGAAAAATTCACGGAAATTGATATCCGGAAAATCAACTGAACGAAACCTCCATGACTTTTGGGGTTCCAAAATGTGGGTGTTTCCAAAAATAATGGTACCCCCAAATCATCCCATTTTAATAGGGAGTTCCACTATAAACCATCCATTTTGGGGTACCCCTATTTTTGGAAACACCCAAATGTCAAATTTTTTCCATGGCGTGTTTGTGTGTTTCAAGTCAACGGTACGTGGCTTCTCAGAGTTGCATTTCGTGTTTTTTGTTGGTTCAACTGTCCTGATTTTTTTCTGCTGGGTTTGAACGTAGCTAATGTTGTAAATTGCTGGTTTGCCATTAATTAGTTGATTTCCAAGGCAACCATGGGGTTTGAGATCGATCACCAAAATTGGGGCTCAAAATGATAAAAAAAATTAATGGCAAGCAGAAATCCGGGATCAACTCACCACCGGTTGGATGCAACAAAAATCGGAAAAATAATGGGAGTTCAACTACCTTCACCTCAACTGGTGAGTTTAGCAGGTTTTCTGAACCATCAATGGTCGTGTGCGTTTTCCGATGTTTTTGGGTGATTGTTTTTTTTTGGCAGGAGGACATGAAGATTCATAGCAAAGCCTGTGATTTGTGCCAAGTTTTCGATTTTTGAAGTTATGGATGTGTGCTTGACTCACCAGAACTAGCTGGTGGTTTCAAAGATTCTTTATAGCCAGTAATTTCATCCCGAACTTTGGGGAAGATGAAGCCATTTTGACTTGCGCATATTTTTCAGATGGGTTGGTTCAACCACCAACTAGAGATTGTTTGAGCAAAAAATCACCAACGGGTTGATTTGAATTATAACGGACCTAGGAGATGTGACATAGATTTCCTCGAAAGGCGAGTGGATAGGAAGTTTGAGAGCTGAATTGTGTGTTTGCCTACCCCAAGAAATTGAAGAAATTCAACCAATTTGGCGGACATGCTGACATGCTTCTTATAAATGGGGGGTGTTAAAAAGAAACACCTAACTGAGAAGGGAATATGTTTCAATGTCCCCTCCTTTTGAATTATGAAATTCTGATCATCATTTCCTCAGAAATCAAAGCCTGCGATGTTTCAAAGGAACAAGATTATCTTCCACCCTTTCTACCAGAAGCTTGGCCTTTTGCTGTGACTCCCAAAAAAAACGACAAGGTAGTGGTTGATTGATTATAATAATTTGAATCAACTCCTTATTCAGGTTGGTGCAAATTGGTGTCTTAAATGATTTTTGTTGGAAATTTTATCACCCCGAAACTTGGGGATGGTTTCTGTGACCATGCTCACGGATGCACATGTTGTGTCCAAAGGGGTGGTAAAAGAAGAAAAAACACCTCATTTGTAAATAGTAAGGGAAACATGGCAAAACTACCTATCAACTGGTGCAGGATTTCTTCCATCAACAGTATATGTTGTCGTGTTCCCCAGATTTTTAAAGGATTCCTTTAAAGAGAGAGATCCTTTGATCGGATACATCATTGCGAGTACATAAACCATGTGAGAATCAGAAAAGATGTTCGGAAGAATTTTCGGACAACCATCCATCCAATAGCCTAATACCTCCACTTCAAAATCTTGCTTCATCAGAATCTTGCTTCATCATTGGGTAATTTCCAATCAGTATTTGACATGCACTAGGGTGTCCATGGAAGTGATCGTAACTAGTTAGTAAGTCAGTTTATCTATGTACGGGATTTACAAGCTACCTATAAAGGGGTGAACTAATCCATTTACTAAGTACCAGCAAGACATGGCAGTAGAATCACTACCTGGTACCAAAAAAAACATTCACCAATTCAGATGGGTGAAAAAAAACTTGGATGACTCCAAATCACATGTGCCATCGGGTCGGAAAAAAAAACTCCCATGATTTCCATATAATATCATATAATAGGGGATAAACTCATCAACCCAATAGTAAGGGGCTTATATACCCATTATAAGGATTCCCGTCATTTGTCATGGTGGGATAAGTTTATCCTCAATAGTAAGGTCTTTCGAACCTGGCACACCATGGAAAAAATGGGGTGAAATTTCCACCATCCCTATATCCATTAAACCATGGAGGTGGGGCCAACAAAACGGGAGAGTTATTTTTTGGAGTGATTATTAATAGGGAGTGTTTCATGATTCATAAGCTAGGTGGTGGTTTCAAATGTTTTTTTATTTTCACCCCTATTTGGGGAAGATTTCCAATTTGACTAATGTTTTTCAGAGGGGTTGAAACCACCAACTAGTAAGCCACTAGCCACAAAAAGGGTCCCAAGTCCCTATTCACCAACCTGTTCTTTGGTAGTCTTGGATTTGTTTAGTTGGTGATTTTTTAACGGATTCGATTCCGGATCCCATGGTAAATAAACATTAAACCGCCATGTGGGGATCATGTTTTTGTTGCAACCACCAAACAAGCAGCAAATCTAAGTAGTTCTCTCAAATATGTGGCAAATTTCTTGCCTCTAAGATTGGAGTTTTGGATGATCCAAAACTTGGACGGGGACGACTTGGTTGTGGCTTTCAACTGGGTGGGTTAAAGCCACCAAACGAGTTTAACGCTTGGAGTTGTTTTTGTGTTATTTTTGTTTCTTACTTTTCCTTATGGTAACTCAGCATTTGCAAAAAATGCCCCTTTTTTGGAGTTGTTTGTTTTTAAACCTCACCCTAAAACGGGGCCTTAAACCGATGGTTTGCTTCACCCTGTTTCTTGTGATGTGGAAATTTCCAGGTGGCAATTTTTCACATTCTTTCCGCAAAAATTGCTGGCTGAATGCATTTTTCTTATGGCAAACCCTCAACCTTTCAACACACACCCCCGTACCCGTACCCCCTTCAAACGGATAAAATGGTCATACCTTTAGGGGTTACCGTTGGGTACCCCAAACCTTCAACCCTCGAGGAAACTCGCGACGGATCGATTTGGAGAAGACAGAGAGGATGGCTTTACAATGCTGATGATGGAGTTGATTCGAGTCTGACGACTCCGAGGAGCCAAACCTTGCGTTAGTGACCGTTTAACTTAGCCCGTTTGGGTCACGTTGCCAAGGTTTGGCAAGGTGCAAAAACCATGATGTGAAAAACTAGTCAACAGAAGTACATGAAATTGGATAAAATGGAGATGAAAAGGGGATAAAATGAAGATGAAACACATTTTCAGGGTAAAATGTTCCAACTAAAGAAACAAGACGCACCCTGGGGTGGAAAATCTCTGCCATTGGATGAAGTTTTTTTCTAGACAATGACATGAAATTTCTCAACAGTTTTACCTGGTACCCTAAACAACCCTTTTTTTAAGGGATGGAAATCGTTTTTTCACCCATTTTTTATGTAATGATTGGAAGTCATCCAACTGATAGCTACCCAATTTCCTTTGTGAATGTTTCAGGTTCCAGGTATATCTGATTTCCCCTAGATTTGTTCCCC